>WTSP01021707.1:0-26648 GCA_025331215.1 Actenoides lindsayi | reverse complement strand
TGGGCTCCGCCGGGGGAGGAGGGCGGAAAAAAAAATAAAAATGGAGCGAGCCGCTGCCTCCAAAATGAATCTCTGGATGAAGGAGATCTCCCTCGGGAATGAGTGAGACTTGGCAGGTTTATTGATTTTATTTTATTTCGGGGGAGCGGGCGGGTTATTCCTTGAAGTGGAAATTTAAGGCATTGCCGTGCTCGACGGCACGGAGAAACCCCCCGGCGGACCAAAAATCGCGTAGATTTGGCGACTAGGGGTTGTTGGATTTTGTTGGTTGGGGGGTTTTGTTTGTTTGGTTTTGGGGTTTTTTTGTTTGGATTTTTTTTTTTTTTTTTTTTTTTTTAAGTCTTTAGTAAATGTGCAAATAAAGAGCCGGGGAAGGAGGAGGAGGAGGAGGCGGCTCGGGTTAGTTTAGTCTTTGTGCTTTCTCGTTTCTCTCGCCCGCTCTTTGCTGGCCACTCTTCAGTTCATTACTGTGTCCAACTGTCTGCCGCTATATTGTAGTTCCTCTAAAAATAAGAGAGACGAATCCCCCGGTCCGGAACAATGTCAGTCAGTGGACTTCCAGACCATGCTTCGCCTTCAGTTAATCCAGCCACTGGATAAAATCCATATTGCTTTCAGTGCTTATTTCCCCCCTTAGTAATAAAGTAGCAAGCTACGAACCCAGGCACAGAACTCCTCTCGCATACTTTCCCTTATACTCCCAGATATTGAATAGTTTCAAGTACAGTTTCAAGAAAAGCACGGGGAATAAATAAAAAAAAAAAAAAAGGAAAAAAAAAGAAAAAAGAAAACCACCAGCCCCTCTTCAGACAGTAATTACAAACGGAGAGTTGCACTTACAAACTTCCAGCATTTTGCACCCAGAACAGTCCATCCACTTTTCCTTTGTGTTTTTGTATATTCCATCCCCGACCCGCCGGGGTGGGTGGTTGCCGGTGGGTTATCGCCGCTGCCTCCGCCGGACGCTGCCGCCGCCGGGTGCCCGAGCTGCCCGTTGCTCCTCCGTGCGGTGCGGAGCGGAGCGGCGCGGAGCGGAGCGGCGCGGGTCGGCGGTGCGGGGCGCTGCGGGGGCGGGAGGCGGGTGTCAGCGATAGCGCGGCCGGGGACGAGGCGCCGGGGAGGCCGGGGCGAGGCGCGGAGCCTCCCAGCGGCCGCGGAGAGGAGTCGGGCCGCCGCCGCTCCCCGGGAGGTATTTGCATGGGAGGAAGCCAAGGAAATCCCCTTTCCCCTCCTCGCTCTGTACCTGGGTGCCGGGCCGGGGCGCGGGCGGGCGCTGCGCCTCCGGAGCAGCCGCCGAGGAGCGCAGCCTTCCGCTATCCCACCTCCCCCGGCGGCGAGACCTTCAGGCGAGTACGAGGGAGTTCGCTAATAAATCACGGCGCTGCGCTCCTCTACCAGCTGGATTTCTCTGGAACAGGCGGTAGAAAAACAAGCAGTGCCTTCTAGGGCGCTGTCATGCACGGGACTGGTGCAAGACACGAGGTCAGGCTTGGGATGTGGGAGCTCCGGGTTCTGACATGACCGTCTTGGGTGTCGGGGGCAAGGCACGTAGCGCCTGCGCTTTGGTTGCTCCCCGGGAAAAGTCACAGCCTTGGTGCTCCTCTTGCCCGACTCCTGCTCTAAGCAGAGGTGGCCGACTGCGAGATCTGGCCCCTGGTACTGGCAGCCGTCAGGTTCTGCGTGTTGCTGTAGGTGAGCTCTGAAGGAGGATGCAGAAATAGCCGGGAGCCAGTCGACTTTATTAAAGCAATATGCTGTTGTGCTACTGCAGCTCTATTCGAATTCCCAAATACCTCTTTGGGAATGAAAATGGCCCCCAAGCATTCAGAGACATATCCCTGATGGAAAACCTTTAAGGTTTTTCAGGACTGTGCCGCCCCTGACACAAGGGTGCGTCATCTCTGCATTTGGTTCTGCAGTCAGAAAAATACACAAATTTCATCACAGCATACCAGGAGCATTAAGATGAGGATGAGGAGGAACTAACGATAACCCTCTCAGGTGGTTTTATCCCCTTCCAAGGTCATGCATGTAAATACTTTGAATGCCTATGATGAATTGACACATTCCTGGGAATTCCCCCAAAATACACGAACGAGACGCAGCATTGGACACGTGGAAATATGAAAGCCCCCGCTTTCATGACCCACATCTCCTTCGCATTGCAACAAACATCCATGTGGGTTTCCAGGATCTGGCTGGGTGAGCACCAGCCAGAGCCTCCAGCACATTCAGACCCACATTTGCCCCAGCAAAGACTGATTCTTCACTGAAGGTCAAGATCTGGGGCAGCCAGGTTGGTGCATGTGCTACCTTCAGAGGAAGGCATTATTGCTAACAGGAAAAGGAGATATTTTTTTTTAACCTTGAAAAAACAAGGAAAAATGGGTTATGATTTGATATATAATGGTAGTAAGTATCTGTTCAGAATGATGGGCTGACAGAGACAGAAGATAAATTTTCAATGTTTGTAAAATAATGGACGTTACCTTTGCTTCAGGCCTCGCTAGGGCTCTTACTTGTTCTTCATAGCTCAGATGTCACTGCTGTTTTTAAAGATGGTCAGTCACAGAATGGCTGTGTAAGGGTAACACACGATCTCATGGGGAATAGGCACAGATGTTTTCAACAAAGTTTGGGCTGGGGTTTTCAGAGCTGCTGTGGAAATACCAAATTGGTGGCGCCGTGCCAGAAGGTACCAGGCTAGTGACATGAGTCTCTCACAATATTTTTGTAGAACTCCGAGAATGACCCTTCAAAACAAAGATGTTTGAATTTTAACTTCAGAGGTTTTAAGAGTCACTTTTTGCCGAGCAGCATCTCATGAGTTCGGTGGTTGGATACGGCCCCTGCAGGGCGAGAGACGGCTGGTTGCAGAGCTGCGCTGCAAGCCCCGGCCGCTCAATACACAGCGAATGCTGCCCCCGGTGTTCCAGAGAAGAAAATACACTGTATCTATCCCTCAGCTTAAGTTTTGTCCAGAAGACGCTGGCGAATGTTTCCAGCCCCTGGATACCGCTATCATTTTTGGTTTGGCTAGTTGTCAGTTTTCTTAAAAAGCAAACAGTTTTTAACATCATTGTAACATCACTTGCGATTCCCGTTACAGGCGTTCTAATAAACACACACGATTAAAACATGAACAGGTCCTGAATTATTAATTACTTTTTTTCCTTCTGCCTACATTAATTTTTAGATGATAATATAATCTCACATGAGCTGTCGTGCTTGATCATGTTTTCTGTGTGAATTGACTAGTGCTGTAGAAGTTCCGAGTGCCCTAAATCGTCAGCCCCTTACAGATCAGCAAAACACTTATTTGTGCTGGGTTCACAGCCAGGAATTCTCACCACAGACGTCCCATTGTGCTAATAACTTTCCAAAAATGGAACAAAAAGACTGTGCTGAACCTATGTCACTTAAAAACTTGAGTACGTATTTAAATCTAGGCGCATACCTCCTTCATCTGTGTTTAGAAATCACGTCTCAAATTACTTCAAAGTTATATTAACTCCACCGGAACGGCACATGCTTAATATCAATCCTGCGGAGGATTTTGCATACCGGAGCTTTCAATTTTCAGCCGTTTCCATGATTTGCTTTTCAGCGAGGGTTCTTAGCCATTTTGAGTGACTACAGTTATACATGCCTGTATTTCCTGGGGTATCTCCAGTGAGGCAGGCTCACCTACAGTGCCACTCATATACTGTGCTGCTCACCTGGTGAATTGTTTAACTTTGGAGCAGTCTGACTGCACATGAGTCATTGTTCTTGTCCTTACGTTTTGGGTACAAGGTGCATGCAGTCACTGCTCTGTTTAAACTGTAAAAATAAGCCATCTTGAATGCACACCACTTTTTTTTTTTAATTAAGGATATAATCTTAGGAGTAATCTAAAGAAATTTGTGTCTACATCTTATTTAATAAACAACAGGGAAAACCAAACCCACCCCATGCCCTCACTTACTACCTAGAAAAATACCAAAACTCACTTAAACTATTCAGGGAATTTGAGCCATGGAGGGGATTATTATCAGGTTCTTTCAATACCATTTCACTTATTTCTCATATTATTCCCTGTCTAGTAGATCATGCTTTCTTGCATTTGTTGCTCTCACCTCTAAACTCAGATTAGAAATTGGTATTTCTTATTTTTTGAATCAGAAAGTCAACTTTATGAAGTCTGGTTTTTTGTGTGCTGGGCATTTCTCTTGGGAGTGGTATTGTATTTACATGTGTTTATCTAACACACCCACACTGTTTATCCAGACAGACTTAAAAAAGGATAAAACTACAGGTCTTTATTTACCTAAATTAAAGTAAACTAGAGGAGTTAAGCATGGGAACTGCCTGTAATTGCCTCCTGAACTGCTAGAAATGGTTGCTTTTTGGAAACAGAAGCAGCCTCCACTGTAAAAAAAAAAAATAGACAGTAACAACTATCTACTATTAGCAGAATTTACCATCCCGTTTGATCCACAAAGGACTTTCTTTCAAAATACTGGTGGACAGGGGGAGAAAAATCACTTCTTTTCCTACTTCACTGCAAGAGCTGGACATAGAATATAGACCGACAAGGGCCTTCTCTCACAGGAGTACGTTGCACTAGTAGGCCTGGTCCTGTGCATAAATACCTTGTGTGGACTTGATCATTGTAAGAGTCTCCAGTTACAGAACTTAAACTAGAGCAGATTATTGAAACATTACAGGATCTAAAGTAATTTCCAAGCAGGATCATTAATCACCTGTGCCAAACCTCATCACATACTGAGCTCTCATCATTGTTCTATTAAGACAGGTACTTTATCTTAATTAAAGCTACTACTTCAAAAATTAACACTAGAGACAATTAAAAATACCCTATTACATCCTCTCATCCCCTAAGTCCACTCAAAATTTCTAATGAGGAAAAGGAAGCATGAAAGATCAGTCAGATTTCTGACTTCCATCATTAGATATCTGCAAAAATTTTTTTCTGCAGAAATATTCTTACTATTTCTATATAGAAAAAGTCTCAGAAGGTAAAAGTCCTCTTTGTACTTCATGCTGTGCAAATACTAGTATTTGCAGCCTGTCTTGGAAAATCTTACCTAAATTTTTACATGTATCCCTCTTCTAAACAATCTTTTAGTTTCCTGTGGTGAAGACAAATGTAAACATGATGTAATGATACTTCACATTCTCTGTCTTGTAGACACTCTTCAGGTAAAACAACAGCCACAAAAATATTATCACTTCCTCCAATCTCAGTGAGGAGAATATCAAAGTTTAAGAGAGACTATACACAAACAAACATTATGTCAGCTCCTGCCAAAGCAAATCAAGTATCAGTTTTCTACTGAAATAGAAATCAGTGATGTCAATTCTAAGCATTTTCTTAGCCCAACTGGTGATATCACAGACAAGATTAGTAAACATATGGAGGCACTTTTTTCCAAGAAACTCTATCCTGTATCCCTGTTAGGCTTTCTTGGAAGAAAGTGATACTTTTGTATCCCTGTTACAGACAGAAAAACATAGATGTGGAAAAAAATGCCTAGAGGAACAAGAAGTAGGTAGTTCACAGTTCTTAGGTGAATAAAGAGGAGTTGAGAAACATGATCTGGGATGTGACAGATATCAAAAAAGGAGTAAAACTAATTGCTGAAACAACTTTCCAATTTTCATTCTCAATCAAGATATAGGTATTCTTGAAACATTGTCAGTAATCAGCAAGCTAGAACTTCACAAACTTACTTTTAAACTTGGTTGCAGGTAGTTTGAATATGGCAGAATGAGAAATCACCCATTCTTTTTGATAGCAAAATTTTTATATAAAAATCATAGTCTTGAGAGTTTTCAGAAAATTCAGAAGGTAGCAGAAATTAAGACCAGCCAGGAAGGCTGCAAGAGGGCATACTCCATTACATGGTACAGAACTAATTTATTTCAGAACAGTTTTCCTTTGCAAGAATAAAGTGACACCAAACATTGTTATTTTATTTTTCCGGAGAAGCCAATAAAAATGCACAGAGATTTTGTTAACGGAAAGAAGTGGGGCATCAAAGGGCATTACTTTTTCTAAAAGAGATGTATTTGAGATGGATTCTTAAGCACTTTTAAGTTGATGGATGTGTTCCCACCAGTATTCCCAGAACAACAGCGATGAAGTAGGAAATAAAGAGGATTTCCTTCAGCTTTGGTAACCAGGGAAAAAGGTACAGTGCGTATCAAATCACAGAATATTTACATATCTAACTCATAGTTAAGGTATGGAAATAATATCTTCAAACATAAGTAAGTCTCCATCTGTTTACTGGGATTTTTCATCTTGATTTGTAAATGTTGTACCTGTAAGTGGTACACGGAAGAACTGCTGATACTAGCTCACTCTAACAGCAGATTAACCATTGCTGAATTTCAAAGCCTTAAAATATAAAAGCAGTTTACTTCTTACAATGAATGCTGGAAAAAGGGTACTGAGCGACAAATCTAAGGTACAGTGCCTCTAGAAAAGAAGCTGCCAGATGTTCACCATTAGGCAACACACCTGGCAGCAGCTGCCTAGCCAATCAGTGTGTGTTACCAGCAGAGTGGCATAATGAATGCTGGGATTTCTTAGGGACAAATCCATAAGAAATTAGGTTTCATTAGTTTTGCTTCTGGGAAAGCAACTTGTTAAAAGAATCTATAAAGTGTTAACATTATCTTCCCTTTCACTAAGTTCCTCAGCCACAAAAGACTAATAAAAAGAGTATGTGCATACAGCAGGAAGTAGGAACAGTTCCAAACTGGATTCAAAACCCTGCGCCCTGCAGCTTATCTTAGGCCACATCTAATTAATTTTCTAAGCAGCACAAATTCCAGGGACAGAATCAGGTTTGGGTTGGAACGGACCTTTAAAGATCATCATGGCCAGGCACATCTTCCACTAGACCAGGTTGCCCAAAGCCCTGTCCAACCTGACCTTAAACACTTCCAGGAATGGAGCATCCACAACTTCTTTGGGCAACCTGTTCCAGTGTCTCACTGCCCTCACAGTAAAGAATTTTTTCCTTATGCCCACCTATACTTACCCTCTTTCAGTTTAAAACAGTTGCCCTTTCTCCTGTCACTACAGGCCTTGGTAAAAATGTCTCTCTCCATCTTTCTTATAAGCCCCCTTTCCATACTGAAAGGCTGCAATCCAGGCTGAAAACCCCCAAATCTCTCAGCCTTTTTTCATAGCAGAGATGTTCCAGACTGCTGATTATTTTCATGTCCCTCCTCTGGACCTGCTCTGACAAGTCAATGTCCTTGTGCTGGAGCTCCAGAGCTAAACAGAGTACTCCAGGTGAGGTCTCACCAGGGCAGAGGGGGAGAATCACTCCCTTGACCTTCTGGCCACATTTCTTCTGATGCAGACCAGGACACAGTTGACTTTCTAGGTGACAAGAGTGCATCAGCAGCTCATGTCCAATTTTTCAGAATGGACAATACAGTACATAACCCTTCCTAACTCCTCAGAAATCTACTGTCCTGGCCTCCAAGAACTCTGATTTGGGCTTCACGCAATTCAGGTAAGCCATGCGTCATGATTCTGAGTAACTCCTGCTTTCTGTTAAGTTACAGTGGAAGAATTATTGGTTATCTTGCATGGCCACATGAATCCATTCTCTTAATTTTTCAGTTACTGCAAGTTGTAACCATTATGTTTGCACCACATAATTGGATGTTTAAAATCTCAGTAAATTGCCCTAGTTGCTTATCAGTCATCACTGTGGGCCCAAGCGTTCACTTACACAGCTAAGCCAGACTCTCTATGATGCCTATAATGTGACTCATCACCTACTCTCCAAAGAGAGGAATGATACTGTTAGTCAGGACTGCAAAATATTTCCTCTGCTGCCTTGCAACAGTCTATACTGATTCCTCAGAGGGGAAACAGTTCTTTGCATTTGGGTCCTGTTTATTGTAACTATCATTCTAAATGGTTGGACTTACTTGTGTAATGAGCAACAAGGAAGGTAAGATCCAAGTCATATGTTCTTGTATAACATAGCCTTGCTTTTTCAAATATACCTACTTCAAAAGGTATCAGCCTCTCCCACCTTCCCTACGATGCTGCTCAGTAGAAAGAGGTGGAAGTTTTCGTTCACAAGTAAGCAGATATTGAGATGTTATTTTTAAGAACAGAAGGAAACGTCAAGTGACCTATGCAGTAAGACTGGAAGGGCCAATTGGGTAAAACTTCGGATTACTACTGACACAGATGAGAAAAAAAGACAGTGCATTCTCAAACAGTAGTTTAAAGCATATCGATTTAAGTGTAACACAGCCTAAAAAGAATCTCGAAGACCAAGCAGAGATAAAGCATGTGCAGATAAAATAGGCCATTGAAATTTTTACAAGATGTTCTTCAGAGACACTTAATCCATTTTCTCTTCTTGGAAATTGTCTGCATCATTCATGTAGTCTTCAAGATCATCATATCTCTGCAAATAAAGTAAAACCTGTATTATTTTAGCAGTGTTTAATAACTGAATTACATAAAGACTGTTTTTTTCTTTCTCTTCAATACAAGAACAAGTATGCCAATAACAATTCAGAAGCATTGGTATCTGAAAGCTTGCTAAACACAACTGTACTACAAGTGGTCTTAAGAGTTCATAAAGTGTTTCTGAATAATTCAAAGTACAAAATAAACAGAAGAGTAAAATATTCTTGCTGTGCCTAACGTACGTGTTTCCAGTCTTTCTAAATCACAGCCTGAGTTTGTTGTCTTGCTGCTTTCACATGAAACAGGACCCTGTCCACCACAGCCCAGAGATCATGCAGCTGTCAAAAAGCTTCATGTCAAAAGTAGACACAAATGCTGTGTGAACGCAGCAGCATAGCTGCTGTTTGAGAGACTGGGTCTGCAGAAGTGGAAGAATGGTTAAGCTGAGTTATATTATTGAAGCTCAGTAACTGATAACTGATCAATTAAATCAGACATTTTATCTCAGCTTACTTTTAACTGCTTGGAAAAGGATATATCAGGTAACTCAGTCGTACCTTCTGAATCCACCCGCTGTCTTCCAGCTGGCTGAAAAGCCGTTCAACTGTGTCTTTGACTGGTTCATCCTCAACACCATCCAACTCAGTAATGGAGATGCAATCCACATACAACTTGTATTTGAAGTGCTTCAAATTATGATAAACTCTTGTACGATTTGCACACACCATGCCAACCTTCAAAACCTAGGCCAAAGTGAACAAATCATTTTCTCTGACAGAATTGTGATTATCTTGACAAAATAAAGAATGGCTAAGTTAGCCTAGTAAGATTTTATCAGTCAGTCCAGGAAGAGTTTTTGAATAATGAAATAAACAGAATGATTCTACATGCATAAAATCAGCACAAGATCATGTAGTTTTCACAGCCACAGCAGAACATTTTTTGAGCAAGCAGGCAGCCAGCAAGTTTGTGCAATGGCAGCTTATCATTACTGTTTCTTTGAAACACAACCATGCTTATAAGTGGTAGCATCTTTCCTATCTCCTGATGGAACATTGTCACAAAATCACTAACATTTTAGACAACCATCATATTGTGAAAGTGGAGGAAGAAAAACTATTTGATTACTTTTGCTTAATAAGTAGCATTCCTAGGGTCATGAAATACCAGTTCTAGCGTTTTCTAGACTGAGTAATATTCAGTATTTCTTCAAGTACATAGGAATACAAGTAGACATATGCCTAGAAACTTGCATTTAATAAATCATAGAATTGTTTTGGTTGGAAGACACCTTTAAGGTCATCAAGTCCAACCATTAACCCAGCACTGCCAGGTCACCACTAAACCATGTCTCTCAGCACCACATCTACACATCTTTTAAACACCTCCAAGGATGCTGACTGGAGCACTCAAAGTACTTTACTGACCCTAGGGGAAAGAGACCTTCAGCTCAATTACTCCAGTCCTACCAGGACATACTGTCTCTCACCCACTCCAAACCAAATATATAGAGATTGGATTTCATAAAAATAAAATCTGAAAGCTTAAGTTTTATACAAAGCAAATGTTAACCTGCAGCTGTCTGGGAGGTATAGATAGACCATAATGCTGTAGAAATCAAAGCCTGTGCATTTTCCAGGTATTACCAGTTTTACTTCTACAATTTTCATGCGCAAAAGACATAACTGTTTTACTTAACATTTTTCTTTATAGCAGTAGTTATAGATAAACAAATGGTACATACACATGTAAATACATAATCAGAGTGTGGATTAAAGTAGATTCATTATCACCTATCAGCACAAACATGAAATACAGGCAAGTATTTGCATGTATCTTGAACTCAGATTTTATACTCTGATGTTAAGAGGTGAAGGTATTTACCTGAAAATGGTGAGCAACACATTAGTTCCAAGAATCTTTGGCAACCCTAAATCTCCAATAAGAGTGGGTGAAATTGGAAGTGTGGGAAAGGACAAAGAGTCAAAGTTCATCTGCATTTAAGAACATTCTGTGTTTCACAAGAGCAAGTTTTGTTCCATTTCTACAAGAGAAGGAGTTCAAGTACAAGCAACGGCAAACCAGAAGAGGAATCTACCCCCTGAAAATGACCTGCAGATGCACTGATCACTACTCCAACCCATGGAGACAAAGTCTACCAGGTAAAAAAATCCCTATCTGGCTGGTTTTCAGTAGTCCCATTTTCTAAATTCAAAAGCAACATAAGCAATATATTTGTAAAGACATTCAGCTTCTGATACATACAGAAGAAACTAAAAAAAAACCCCACATCAATTTATCCTTAAAGGGCAGCACTGTTTTGGACTCATGTCTTGTCACACCTTTTTGAGTAACAAGCAGGTAAATGACTAAAGGGCAAAGTTCTTTGCATCAGCAATGCAAGCTGCAATTGTATTGCTCTTTCATATTACATGCACACATATGCCCAAAACCCCAACCATACTGTATGTTGTAAAACGATCTCTTCTGAGCCAAGAGAGTGATAGTCTTTATTGATGACATTGGAAATAATCTAAATACTCTTTTTAATTATGAAAAGGTTAAGTTTTAATTAATGCTTACAACCTGCATTTTCAGGAAGCTTTTCCAAATGCGTGACCAAATGTTCATGTCTGTGAGCAGTTCCCCAAAACACCTGACCTACTTGTACAACCTTGCACTAGAGCTATCTATTGACAATGGCAGTAACAGAAAAACATATTTATAAAGATTATAAATTTATATTTACATGTATTATGTATTTTCTTAAACATATGAATGTACTTAATTTCTTAAATATTTTAACCAGCAGCTAAACTAATATAAGCAGGCACCATATCACTGCAGTCAAAAGAGACACACTCACTTAAAAGAACTTTTGATCTGATCTACAGCAGATGCTTAACTGGAATTTTAACCATCTTGAGATTCCTATTACTATACTGCAATTCTCTACTGATCATGTACATGTAACTACATGAAGCTCCATTTTCTACTCTCCCCAAAACTGTAAAGCTAAGGCTTCTGTTTGCTGCTATAGTTGCTTCTCAAGTACAAGGCCTACCAATCAATGCATAACCTTGAATCACTCAAATTTCCAGAATTAGCATTTCAAACACTGAAGCAATCAAGAACTGAGCTGTGTTTCATAACTTCTCAAGCACACCAAGCAATGAGGTGCAGCATCTGGAACACTATGTGACAAAATAGGAGATACCACCTTGCATCAAACTGATGGCCCAGTTCTTCCCTGGTGACAACAGCAAGGAGATACTGAGGAAGCTAGTATAAGATGCAGGACGAACACCAGAATGATCATAATGTTACCATACAGCTTCTAGCCATCAACAGTGAAGACAATCTGTACCATCCCAACTGTCATGTTCTACAGTGTGGAAGAAGCTTCCCCAAGAACCTGTCTAATCCCTTTTGGGACCCACTAACACTTTTTGCATCCAAAGTATCTTGTGGCAATGAATTCCATAGTTCCTTTATGTGTGAGGTGTAAAGAATTTCTACATTGGAGAAATGCCAGAGCCAAATAGCTAAGTATCGCATAATGTAATTATGTATTGCATTTTTAAAGCAAGAAAGACTGTCTAAAAATACAATGCTATTTCAGAATGCAGCTTGGAAAGAATCTCAGTACTGTACTCATTCTAATTTTTTCCTCTCGCAGTTCTCTGTGACTCTGTCCTAATGCTTAACTTATCTACCCAAGCTGTCCCTATCAGCCAAAGTTGTGTTAAATCACTTTGTGTGGAATGCAAGAGCATGGCCTGACAACAGCACAACATGTAGTGATTGAATCCATGTCCTCTAAGCATGATGATAAAGGGAAGTAGAACACCAAGACAGAGAGTAAAAAAGAGTTTATAATCCAAGTGACACAAGAGCAAGGAAATGTTGAGGACACCTATACCTCTGAACTGTTCGATTCTCCCTGACAATGCAGGAATGAGAATTGGCAGCTACACACAAAACAATCACTGCAAGCAGAAGCAAAATTTGAACAGCTGTTTCTCTTCTCATTCTACTGGCAAAGCAGAATACTTCAGACATGAGAGAAAAGGAAAGTTTTATGCAGAATAGGCGGGGTGGAGGTCTGCTTTTGTTCCCTCCACATTCAGTTTTCTTGGGTATTTTCAAATAAAACTTTAGAAAATAGTCCAGTTACATGTGTCCATTCAATCTGAGCTGCCAGTGCTAAACTGCCTTCTCTTTCAGTCAATTAAGTTCTTGAAAGGCCAGCTTTATGTAACTCTGTGTGACTTTTTCTTCTTTCCACCTTTCTTCTTTCTTCCTTTCTCTTTTCTCAACTGACAGGACAAATTGAGCAACACATTGCCAGCAGAACTTCAAAGACTATTTGAGAACAGTATCTTTACCAGTCTAAATTACGGGTCACCGTCACCATAAGAACATGAATGTTGCATTGCAAACATTTCTGCATATGCTGGGGTACACAGGGTAAAAAAGCTCTCATTTTCTGCTGTTAAGCTGAATAAGACAATAATGAACTAGGACATTAGATCAATATTCAGTAGGATATTTCAAGTTTCTTCCAAAGTGAAAAAATATCCAGTGCTTTACACAGGACAACGTTTGGACAGCAGTGAGGGAATTGCTACTGTTAGGTTGGAAGTTGAGTAAAAATTAAATTCTCATGCTAGCTCGCTCACTATTTCTGGTAAGTCACACATTTCCCATGAAAAAAAAAGAAAAATTTTAAATTGGTGTTCTGCATTTAGAGACCCATACGTAAGAAGGAATAATGACTGTATGATGGACTGCAGTATCAGTGCTAGTATGATCACCAAGAACTTACTGTTTTCCTGAATAAACAAGGGGAAAAGCCTTGCTGGAAAAGCCCAGCTCTTATGACTATCATGCACACACAGACTTATCCAAACAGAATAATAACAACTGCTGCTCAGAAGGGCCTGTAATCTATTTAAGAAGAACTGTGGCACAAATTTTCCTGAATTCTGCATTACAAACACAGCCCAAAATAACAGTATAATGAAAATCACAGTGACACCCTTCAAATCTCTAAGTTAAGACTATTTGCAAAGATCCAAGCAATACAGACCTGAGCTTCAGTAAGGTATACTTCCAGTTTGATGAGGGCTTCACTTTATTTTTATGTATGCAATCCTATTTTACTGCATTTCAAAATATACTGTAAACACAATCTCTTGCACTTTTTTTTCTTTTCAGCAAATATTGTGAGGAACTTCAGCTGTCCTTGGAAGTTCTTTTATACTCACAAAGAACAGGAATATACTTTCTATACCTTCTGAAAGGAAAGAAAGGCAGAACTTGGGTATCAGCTTGGTAAACAACTGCAGCAATATTTTACTCTTGACAAATTGTATGCTTTGAGTTTATCGTAAGAGGTCATGAATTACATGACTTAAGAAGGTCATATGCGTATCTAATTGTAACAATTACTGTCAGTTGTAAATTTGAAGGGAAGATCTCTATATGTAACACCCAGATTCTTAAGAGTGAAGATCTTCAAAGGTCTCAGCTGTGAAATGTAACAAATTTGGCTGCTCGGGTCATCTAGAATGACTGGCTAGTGCAACATCATGTAAAATCATGAAAGATGTATTTCATTCCAGAAACATAATTTAATCCAAAATGTCCTAGTAGAGATAACTGACTGAGAAAAAGATGCAAAACTACCTAAATGGAAGCATTTTCTAGTTTGGACAAGTAGTTCTGATAATGCAGTAATGAGAAAAAGCTCTGGTAAAATATATTTAAGTAGTTCAGGACAAGTCTTCTCAAAAAAGAGATAATAAATTTCAAGTGTCAGTGCAACTGAGATGTCAAGATACTTTGTCCTGAGTGAATCGCTATATGGGAAACAGCAGATATGAAAAAATCTGAAGAATGAAGCAGTAAATTCTGACTAGGCTGCTCTTGGACTATTAGAATGACACTGGCACTATTTCATCCAACATTCTGACCTATAACATGCAAGACTGTTGGATTGCACAAGGATGCTCCCAGTGCTAGAGGCATAGCAGGCACAGAATTAGCAAACCTAGTGACCCAGTGTAGAACAAATCTTACTTGCAACAAAACAGAAAATACAATCATTCAATGGAGGTGATTGTTCCTTATACAGAAAGTTGCTTTTATAATGTTTCTAAAAGCTAATCAATGAAAGATTCCTGCTAGGAAAGTCTTACAAGCATTACAGGAACACACAAAGGTAAAAGGGCTTTCAAATGACCTAATTTCAGTGAAAAGGCATTCTGATATTTAGAATATATGTAAATCTGAGGCACATATCACTCTTGATTTAAAACCTCACACTCCTGACATAAGGAGATAGGATCTATTCAACATGAAAAAAAAAAAAAGGAAAAAAAAAAAAAAAGAAGAAAAAAAAGAGGTATTTTTCAGGTACTTAGTGAAAACTAGGAATGCCAGTCATGTTCAGAGCATCACTCACTCATGTAATTTCTTTAACACTGGTTTTCCTTTCTTCAAGATACGCATTTGCTTTAGGGTTTTCAATCTTCTATTAAGTACTCTTTGACAAAACAAAAAGCTACTTTAGAAATAACTGATTGAGTGCTCCTATTAGAACTTCAGTTAGTATGATGTCAGCCTCTTTGATGCACAGCTTCAGACTGCCTCCCCATGCACCACAGAAGACAAGCATGCTGAATATGATGCCATGTACCTACAGTTTAACTTCTTGCCCTGGATGGGACTCAGACTACAGAGGTTTGAACCACAGGAAAAATTAAGGCAAATGTCAATTTTGACCTGAGGGTAAGAGTTATCAATAAATCCTATTGTATGTCTTAGAGCCCTTTATCTTTTTTATCATGAAATCCAGCTCTCAGTTGTGTATGCTTACTAGCGCTTAACACAGTTAAGTATATGTGCTGCATCAGGTACTAATATTAAGTGGCAAAAATGGGGAGGAAAAAGCACACACAATCATTGTGGTGCAGGCAAAACCAAAGGTTATAGAGAAACATCAGATTTATTTTCTTGATAAAAGTTAAGGTTTATTTGATGATACTTTTAGTTACATTTTTCCCAACATAAAAGAAAGGATGAAGGATACAGAGGAGAATGCCTGTTAAGTTTTGCAGGAACTTCCTTCAGAATTCCTAGCTAAATCCAAGACTATACTGTAAAACTGCAAAATGGTCCTCATATTTTAAAATTAATAGAATTAATGGAAGTACAGTAGCTTAACTCTTGCCTCTAGCATTATAGACATTAGGTATGTTGACAGTATTCCTATTTTTTGTATTATTTTCTGTAACACTAGACAAAGCATCATAATAATTATATAGGGGGCTTGTTTGAAGTTACCTGCTTGTCATCTGACATGAAGTCATCCGCTTCCAAAGTTCTATTATTATAAAGCTTTCCAGAGAGCAGCACATTAAATTTACAGTATCGATTCAATCCACAGGCCTGACAAGACATACTTTTTGAATTTCTCAAGATTATGCGAACATCTGGGTAGCAATCCACACGCTCCTGAAAAACAGATTCAAATACCAGTAAATGCTTCAAATAGGCTGCTGGATACTCTGTACTTGAACAAAATTAATGCAAGAGAAACCAAAGAGATACAAATTTGAAGTCTTTCGCCATTCAGCAGTGAACATACACCTTCTCAATCATTTTCCAGCACTTCACTCAGTTCTAGTTCATTAATTTTTTCTTTCTTTCAGCTTCAGACCTAAAGAATGGCTCCTGTATCCTGGCACTTATTTTTCTCCCTTTTCTTTTTTTATTTTTTTGGAGAGGGTGCGGATGCAGCTATATTAGTTGGTCTGCTTCACTGTATCTCTCCACTGGCCATACTCCATTATTACAGTGATTATTAGACCACCACATCTATTACACTAATACTATTCTAGTAATTTGCATACAATTACTAGGTTACTGTATATCAAAATTTCTTTTTGAAGTAATAGAAGGTTCATTATGAACATACTGGTTTATCTTTTTTTAGAGGAAGCAGAAATTTTGTTATAACATTTAGCAAGTGACAAAGAGTCCTCAAAAAGTCATCTCCTGGAGTTAGCAGAAGAAGCATTCAGGTAACTGAGAACAGATTCTGTTGTGTTCCCCGAATGTTTATCTGGTTATGAACACATAAAATACTTCTGATATTTGTAAGTATCAAAACAAGTTACAAACGGTAAAGAACAATGAGTTTCTGTTTTAAAAGTATATATAATTATAGCGATCATTGTACCTGTACTGTGAATTACAGTAAAAAAATTAAAAAGAAAGTAATAATATGATTTGTATCCCACTTCACTATTTGAAGCAGAAGCTATGTACCTTATATCGATCTTGCCAGCGACTTCTAGAGATTAAGTTCTCAAGACGAGGCTGAATGAAGCGGTCGTCCAAATAATGAAGTGACAGCAACATATCTTGTGCATACGTCTTTTGTCTTGTTCCATCTGTTCAGTGAGAGTCATTACTTATTTGCTGACTACCCCAAGATGTATGAGTTTCTTCAAAAAAATTTTCAAGGACATTATGCTTCTGCATACTAAGAGCTATGAACGATTTTAATAACTTATTACTGAATACATTTACTACTATTATCCAAAAAAGTGATCAATGTATCTTTGATAAACTGATACATTAAATTATTTTAAAGGTTGTATCACAAGGGGTACACGAATAAACTCTAAAATTGAGAGAAAAGCTGTCATCCCAAATGGAGATCCATTCACTCCATCTCACTCAAAAGAACAGAAAGGGGAGGGTGGGGGCAAGTGTCTTTCTTATTGTCCAGTTTATGCAAGTTGTTCATAATGCATGACGTTGCAATCCATGACAACGAACTCCTCTAACTGCTTCACAGCAGAAATTTTGACAAATTTCTTGTAAAGAACACATAGAAACTAATGCTTACACTTCACCAGCACAGTCAGATGCCTTGAGTGAGGCACAGAATCATAGAATGGTAGGGGTTAGAAGGGACCTCTGGAGATCATTGAGGCAGGGTAAATACTTCCAAATACTTACTCTAGCAAAATAAATAAACAAGTGTGAGGATGAGTAAAACTACCACTATTCCACAACTGTCTCCCTGATCTGGTTTTGGCTGGAGTAATTTTCTTCCTAGTAGCTGTTACAGTGCTCTGTTTTGGATTTAGCACGAGACTTATGTTGATAATACATTGGTGCTTTAGTTGTTGATAAGAGTGTTTGCACTAAGTCAAGGATTATTCCGTTTGCCATGCTCGTCCAGATGCACAAGAAGCTGGGAGGGATCATGGCCAGGACAGCAGACCTAAACTAGCCAAAGGGATATTCCATACCACTGGACATCATGTTCGGTATATAAACTGGAGGCAGCTGGCCAGGAGGGGCTAATTGCTGCTTGGGGACTGGCTGGGCACCTGTCAGTGTGTGGTGAGCCATTGCATTATGATTCACTTGTCTTTCTTGGGTTTTATTTCTCTCTCTTTTTGTTATTTCCCTTTTCATTACATTTTTTTTTTTCCAGTTATTAAACTGTTCATATTTCAACCCACATGTTTGGTTGGGTTTTTTTTCCCCAATTCTCCTCCCTGTCCCATTGAGTGAGTGAGCAGCTGTGTGGTGCTTAGTTGCCAACTGGGTTAAACTCCCAAGGAGGTGCTGGACTCCAGTAATTAAACAGCATTTTCATAGGTGCAGGCCAATTCATACTGTCTTGAGCTTCAGCATGTACAGTCATAGAAATTAGTTCAGCTACCTTCCCTAGTCTTTTAGCAATGCTGTTATCAAAGAAATAGAACTGAGAAGGACCACTGGCTACCTAGGTTTCTATATAAATCAGTTAATTGTCATCATTACAGCCACCATAAATGCAATTAATTGTTTTTCCATATACACTTTACACACACACATTTTCAGTTAAGTCACCTATACTAAAAGCTTGAAGAGGCTGTGCTAGACCACAAAAAAATCCCTTGCAATAAAAAGCAAGCTTGGACTCTAATACTAAAGTAGCTGCTCTTGAGCCAAACTAATTAAGAGATTCACTTCTACTAACTCAGAAAAATCCATTCTGTGTTATAAAAAAAAAATACATATCTCTTTTTAATGCTAGGCTATGTTTATACTATACAATGTTCTTCAGAAAGATAGAATACAACCTCCAACTGCCCCACACAGCTGATCTACTTCCAGCACCTTGGCATAAGTTGTTAGTTTTGTAAAGCAGAGACAATTTGAAATAGAAAGAAGCTATTATATCATAAATCTGGCCAAGTTTACTTATTATTTTTCATAAGCTTGTTTTCACCTGGTAAAACAAAACAAAACAAATACTTGAAAGAACTAGCAGTGGTAGATGAAAGACATTTTTAGCTCCAAGAATACATAGCCTTCATTCTGAAGTCTGTGGTGTACTTCAGTTTCTCCATTCCCTCTCAGTTCCTGATGACATCAAAACTTCTTCTTTTTGGCACTTTGCTGACTCCTTTCACAACCCGACACTGACACTCCTCACATTAATTCCACCTTTACAGTGCACCTGAGGTTGCCATTCTGCCCTACTAGGCCAAGTACCAAAAAGAACTTACTCAGCAAAAACAAGACAAGAAATACTGACTGCAGCTGAAATTTGTTTTATCTGAAAGCACAAATGTTTTAAAAAAACAAAAACAAGCCACAAAACACGAAACAGAAAAAAAAACAAACAAAAAGACCCCCCAAAATCCCAACAGATATTTCCATATCTAAAATTACTTATCAAATTCCTTAAAAAAAGCTATAAAGCATGCAACATTTTCACAAATCAGTTGACTTTACAATATTTTCAGTGAGATATCTACTTTTAAAGTAATTTTGCTTTCATGCTGGAACTGTTACTGTATGGGAACTGTAACACAGGAACACTTCCCCACATCTCAGAACACCTTCTGGACTTAAAAGAATTAAGTCTACACATTTTCCCAAGATTATATGTCCTTTTCAGGTAGTTTCCCCCCCACCCCAGAGTTACAGAGAAGCAAAACCAAGGACTCTCAGGACTCATAGTCCTATAATCAGGAGATACATCCTCTCTGAGAATAAAGATCTTTGTAAAACTTTGAATGTACTGTTATATTATTTAATGCAATTTACTTACCATATAACGAGCTCAGAAAAGTGTCATCAATTGCATTTATGAGGAAAGCCTTTACTATTCTTTTGAAGTGTACATAATGATCACAGCGAGATACTGGGAAGAAAACAATATAACCAGAATTTACTAAACAAACAAACAAATAAATGCATTGTAAGCAATGTTTTAAGACCTGTAAGAACTCTTTTCTTTTTTCATTATTGCAAATTTAGAATTGTAAATTAAGAATTTTACCACCATTTAAATGTGGATTTTAAAATAATTTCAATGTATAACATCCACACCCTGACAATTCTGCTCAGGTCTTTACTGGGGAAGAAATACCACAAATGCTTGTGACCACCTACACTAGCACTGACTGTCCAGTCAGTAGATATCTATTTCTGAGCAGCAAAATACTGAAGAAGATAACTAGCATAAAGTTCTGTTTCAAATCTCTCTGCTCCATCCAGATACTGGTTTTCATAAAAGATCAGCTTGAATAGTTTTCTCGCTCTGTGCAGTTCAGCTGAAATTGCCCGATGATTTCAGAAACCCCTACAGCCCTGTGCTCACAAGTCTCACTGCCATGGAACAAAAATATATAAAAAAAATATAAATAAATCTCAAGCCTCAAAAATCCCAAACTCATGGCAAGAATTTTACATCACTTTCCAGAACAGAATTTGGCCAGAATTAACATAGCTTCCCTTAGCATATATCACAAGATGGAAGATGATGTTTTAGGTCTTCACGGGTAGCCTACCTCATCCTAAATCAGATCAATCTGAAAAGTCTGTACAACAGGGTTTGCCTTCCTTCCCCTCAAATTATATCCTCCTTTCAGTAAAGACACAAAAAAAGTAAAGACACAAAAAGACTCTAAAAGTTTCCTGTGGAAGTACTTCCACAGTAAATTGAAGCTTTTTAGGAGTCTGCTTTTAAACTGTCATATCCTATTATACAGTATTTGAATTCACAGTCCATTAGCATTTACGACAGTTCTACAAGCAAGTTATACACACAGAACTGTGACCAATTTTGATCTTACAGTGTGGTAAGTAGTATGCCAGCAACTTGCTATTTGATGTATTTAATAGTTCCTTCTGTTGTGGCTGTTTTTCACTATTTACATCCTCTGTGTTGCCATCGTCTTCCTCCACTATAAAGTCTTTCATGCTGTCACTGTCAGTTTCGCTACTTTCTGTTGGGTTGAGGGGCAAGTGACAGAGCGGTTCCTCTTCTATTTCTTCATCAGTAGAATCCTAATTAAAATTTTAAAAAGTATTACAAATACACAAGTCTTCAGAATTTGTACTGACAAAATGTGACATATACTGGATAAGATTTCTGACCTTCTATTAACCTTCATTTGTTCAATTAATAAGAAATAATATGTTTCCAAAACCCACATAATTCTGTACTAGATGACAATTACTTTCAACTTTAAATCAGCCATCTCCACGTACCTCCCTTCTGTCTATTTGTAAGAATTAAGCAAACCTCAGTAGGTATTTTGCTTCTTGATAAAACCAATTTGATAGTTCTCTCATATGTTCCCTTAAGGAAAAAAAAGGAGCAATAAAGAAGTTTTTCCTTTCTGACTACATAGAGAAGATAGATACTTGACTTCTAAACTGCTTAGTCATCGGAATGCCTGAAAGAGCAAATGAAAGGAAATTCTTAAATCCTTGGTGATTAAAGTCAAAATAATGGGGTTTAGCAATCAATAGTTACCTAGTTATTGTAACAACTGTTAAAATGTGACAGAACTACCGATTTGTCATACGTAAAACCCAAATCAAAATAAATAAAATCCCACTGATTTATATCTATTAGTCTTCACCTTCCCCTACGTTCAGTATTTTCTCCAATTGAATTTCAAAGATAGAATCCAGACCTCACAATTTGCACTGCTGCAGGATCTCCGAGTTGCTCTTTGTCTTGCAAGTTCTTTCAATTTTGCAAAAACTTTCCGTTTCCTATCAGTAGAAATATTTTCTGTACGGCAGTTTGTATCAGGTGACTGCTCTTTGGAACTCTCATCTTCATCCATTATACAGTGGCGTTTAGCAAAAACTTTTCTAACAACTATATCACTGTCCTCACTTTCATCACTGTCATACAAGACTGAGGAGTTCAACCTTTTACGCTTTGCAGGCACGATGCACTCATCCTCACCATCTTCTGTTACTTCCCTACTGTGGCTTTTCTCTTCCTGATCTGAAAGGCTGTTCTTCATAAGAGTTTCATCTTTTTCATCTATCTCATCTTCTGATGCAGTAGGCTCTTCCTCCTCAGAGGTTCCTGATAAGTCATCATCGCTGTCAAGTAGTATGAGCTCCCTTTTAGTGCGTCTCCAATCAACTCGGGATTTGGATGATGCCAATTCTGTTTGTGCTGTCTTGTTTCTTGTTTCATACCTTCTGACAACTGCTTTTATCTCCATTGTAAGGCTGTGACAGCACACCAAGATATAAATCGCACTAATTACATTATGCCGGTCCAAAATAAATAAATAAATAAATACAGGGGCATGCATATGCTGTCACACATACTTCTGGGATAACAATATTATTATTAAGAGATATACACAAAAATCAGCACCAAACAAAACTAAGCACACAGAAGGACTTCTGAAGAGGGGATACCTTACCCCAAAAACGTTGAAGAGCAGAACTGCCCACATCCAACATGCACGAACTGGAAAAATCAGATCTGAAGTGCAGCTACAGAACCCATCATCCCCTCTAACACTTGAAGCCTGTGGCTGAGGCACAGTGCTTCCCTGCTCCTGAAGTGCAACGTGTATCGTGTATCGTTCAGGACCAACATAGAATCATAGAATTGTTAGGGCTGGAAGGGACCTTAGAGATCACCTAGTTCCAACCCCCCTGACATGGGCAGGGGCACTCCCAGTAGAGCAGGTTACTCAGAGCCCCATCCAGCCTGGTCTTAAAACATCATCAGGCCTCACCGAGGGGGGGGCCCGGCGACCGCAGCCCCTGCCCTCAGATGGGGTGGGGAAGGGAGGGGATGGCCCAGCCAGGAGGGGAGGGCCCACCTCACACAGGCCGGCGGACGGGCGGGCCTACCTCCCTCTGCCCACCCGCAGCAGGACCCGACGCGGCAGAGGAGCCCTGGGGTGAACTGAGCGCAGCTAACTATGCAAAGCGGCCCGAGCCCCGCTCGCCAGCGCTCATCCCGCCCGCTGCCGTGGCCGTAGCACGCACAGACTTACCCCCACCCCGTCCCCCAGCAGCTCGCGCAGCAGCCCTTACTTTTACCATTAGCGTTCCCGCCGTCCAGCGCCAAAGCTACCGAGGAGACACTTCCGCCCCAGCCTCCACGGCTCTCCGCGCTCCGTGATTGGCCGCCGCGCCCTGTCACTCAGCTGCCGCGATGTTTACGGAAGTTGCTGCCAGGCCGCGGTGGGAGGAGAAGGAAGGGGTGTGTCCGTCCGTCGCGCGGCGTGACCGCCACCCCCCCCCCCCCATCCCCCCCCTAGCCGCGGCTTGGCGCGCAGTGCAGGCTTGCCTGAGGCAGGAGGCTTCCCCTTGGCACCGGGCAGCGCCACTCGGCCGGCAGGGCTCGTACAGCTTTAGGAGTGTGGTGGTTTAGCTGTGATCAAATTTTTGCTCTCCCTGGATACCTTCTTGGGGAAAATATCTGAGGGCCTGTGAGGTAACAGCACCTTCCCGAAGGGCTGCCGGTGACTGGTGACCAGTCCCTGAGGACCAGCCTGGCTTGGGGCTCAGGTCGCCGAAGCAGCTTCCTCAGGGCTCCTGGAACGCTCCTCTGCAGCCTTGGGAGCAAACTCGATGGATTTATTTACTGTCTTAGACCCCCAAACGATAGGGTAAGTGAAAGCAGGTTGTGGCAGCTGTAACTGTGGGGATGTGGCCTGCTTTGAGTGAGAACAGAACTAATTCTGTTCAGTGATTTCACTTTTCAACTCAGTCTCTTCTAACTGTGCTCTCTGAAGTTAGCAGCCTGTTTTTGCAGGCAGCGTCTGCTTCTAGCAGTGATAACATTCAATGTTTACATTTACTACCAAGGACTGGTGTGCAGAAAGGCTGTTGCTTATTCTTGCTCCTTTGCAGACCAAGGCCATGTCTGGATCTTGTGCACCATGTTGGGAGGTGCAGAAAGTAAAAAGGCCACACCTGCGGGGAGGAGCAGACAGGACAGGTGACCCAAAACTGACCAACGAGGGATTCCATCCCATATAAGTCATATCCAGTATAAAGCTGATGGATCATGAGGGTCAAGCTCTCTTCCTCAATGGCTAGAGTCCAAGGAGGACTCTGTCCATTCTGTCTTTGATCCTGATCTTTGTGTTCCTGAATCCGGTTCCCATCTGCTACTGAGTCCAGTCTGGGACTTAATTCCTCAGTGCCTGCTCCACAGCATTAGTGGTGATGGTTACATAACTGCCATCAGGGGGGTTGGGTTCAATATTGGCTTTGTATACATTTACATACGTATATAATTTTATTATTTTAATTAAATCTGGTTTAGTTTTCCAATCTTTTCCAATCCATAAGTCTCGCTTCCTTTGGTAAGGGAGCAGTGTTAATGGAGAGCATCTGTCACTTGTCTAGTGATCTGCCCAGTCCTAACCCTTGATAGGATGTTCTTAGGGGTGCCAGGTTGCGGCCCAGACAGAGCAGAAATCCCAGTCGTGTCCGTGCCTGGGAAATCCTCTTCCAGCCTATCGGTCCTCCATGGACCTGTTAGAAGAAAACAACACTTTGATGTCTGTAAATCACATTTTGGGTACAGTGCTTGCAGCTTCTCATTGGGTCTCTCAGTGAGAAGCAGGAGCACACCAAAAGCTCTGGTTCTCTGTGGTTCATGTCATATTCATGTGGAAAATCAGAGGCTGGATGACAGGTCCAACTAGTGCTGATGCTCAAGGAGAGACCTGCCAGCTCAGCATAGGGCTCTTTTTCTTGTGACTTCACAGCATGCTCTGAATTACTGAGCATGTGTGCTGCTTGCAGCTGAGGCTGACCTTCATGCAGGGAACCCCAGAAATGGAGGTCGGGGCTGGGAGGGTGGCCTGAATGCTGTCTTAGTTAAAAGGGAAAGTGGGAGTATTGCAGCAGAGGAGTTTGGGAGATGGAGGGTACAATAAATTCATAAGGAAGCAAGCTGCACTACTTTTGCTGCTCAAAGAACAAGACATTTTGTGGATCAGTATATGCAGGAAACTATTAACATCTACAACAGTGAGGTGCTGTTACTTTTCTGCTTAAAATGTTTTGAATTAGATGCTGGATTCTGTTCAGAGCTAATACTCTTACAGATGCATTTGAATAACATGATGCACATCTTAAGTTTGCTCTGCTTTGCTTGGTCTGTAGTGGAAAACTACTGCTACCTTGGAACTCATTCTGCTGACGTTTTTTGTACTGTTTTAACATATCTTTTAAATATCTCCATGTATTTCTTTAAAAATATGTGGTAACAAAACCACAAGGAGAGGAAAATCCTGGAAATTAAATACAGTTCTTTCTTATCTTATTTGCATAGCACTTCTATGGATTTCACATGGTGAAGAGATGTGGACAGGTGTTTATGTAGATGGTGGGTTGAATTCCCACCAAAATGTTTATATTACAAGGATTAGAATGGTTATAATTCAAGGATTATATTGCATTAAAGGATTTATTGTCCTAGGCTGACATTTCTTTTAATTGCTTTAAATTTAAAGTCAGTACGTCAATTTTCAAATAAATAAACAGGTCAGAGTTTGCCCAGGGTTTAATATTTCCGTCAAGCTGTGGTGGAAGTTAAACATTTCAGGGTGCTGCTCTGTCCCTGGTTCTTCATCGCGTTTCTGGCTTCTGACGTCGCCACCTAGTGATAAAAGGCCTGAAGGAAACCTTGGAGTTGTGCTACTGCAGTACAGGAGATGGGAATAAGGTAATTAAAATGAATATGTTACATGTAACCGAAGAAAATACATAATAATTTTTTTTTCCTACTTAAACGACTTGAAGAGTTTCAGTTATGAATACTAGCTTCTGAATGACAGCTAAGAAGTTTTTCTTAAGCACAGTGCTGAAAGATCGTGTCTTGATTTTTCTGATGATTTTTTAGGTGAGTCCCAGTCCTAGGGAAGTCTGCAGTGTGGGGTCATCTTGTTGCCTCAGATTTTAGAAGCAAACTTCCAGTCAAGAGACACAAGTTTTCCAAACAGGCCAATTTTCCTTAAAGCTCCTCTCTAAATTTGTTAAAATGTTCCCTGAACATAAAGCAAACTCATTTGTTGTGTAAAAAATAAATGCAGTTGATGTTCATGTGTGCCACAGTCTTTTACTGAGCTTGTGGAATTGCTATGCCATGTGATGGCTACAGCATCTCCCCAGTACTGAGTGCTCTATTATACTGGGGTATCCAAGTCCCCTGTGGTTTTAGATAATAAATAAATCAATTTGCCAATATATTGATTTTATTTTAGGTAGAAGCCCCACTAGCCACTCCTGTTGCTAGCTACTCTCACTGCTGAGTATTTGCTGTGCTGCTTTCCAACTCATCTGTTAGTTGTCTGGCTAGTGCTGTATTCACACTTCAGTTTCTCTGATGCCCGAGCTCTTCCAGAGCTCAGTGAGGTACACAATTATAGGGACAACCCTTCCATAAAACAGACCCTTCCTGCCTGGGGTATTCTCCTGTCCCTAAGGTAAGCAATGGGAAGCTTGGAGCCCACATTTCCCAGGGACTGTTTCCTGCAGCAGTGCAGCATTTGCAAACCCTCAATGACTCCCAGGCATGCTGAGCACGAGGCTGGCTCATGCCCAAATAATAATTCTGGAATTTACTCCACCTGAAAGAAAAAAAAAAAGAAAAAAACCCAAACCTTGCCGCTGTTTATCCCGGGAGTGGAGAGATGCAGCAACACATAAATTCGGCAAGAGCAGGCAAAAGAAGCAACTTTATTAAATTAGAACCCTGTTTTATATACCCTAGCCCCATAGGGCGATTGGTCAGTGATCATCCATCTCCTAGGGTGATTGGCTAAAGTTCTACAACAACTATTTCAAAATATTTTTCCAATGTACCATAAACAGAACT
>WTSP01021706.1:51843-110059 GCA_025331215.1 Actenoides lindsayi | reverse complement strand
AAGTAAATGAAATTATTCAACTTTATATGGCCTTTAGCTAGTCCTTTTTCCAGTTCCCTTTTATTTTGGAGGATTTGCTGCAAATTCTGCACAGTGAAGAATTCTTATTTATAAAATGCTCTGGTTAGACTAGGATTTAAAGTACTTGGTTTTCAGATTACAATATTTGTTCTTTTATAAGTCCTTGATAAATGATTTTGTACTTTCAGTTGTGTAAGTAAAAATGTTTGAAATGTAGTACAAGTAGGTGATGTAGCAAAAAGTTTACATTTTCAAACTTGGTCTCTTCAAAGCAAAACATCATCTGAATATGATCTACTTACAGAATTCATCAATGGAGTTTCGAGTTGTGGAAGGACCAAGCTCTTAGTCCACATTTATAATAGTTTAATTGGAAATGCAAATGGACAACAGAGTTAAAACAACCTAGTTTTTCTGGAAATAGATTTTAATTCTGCTCAAGAAAAGCAGTGAACAAATGGATGTATGATTGTAATGAAAGGAAAAAACCAAAAAACGAACTAAACAACACAGGAATTTTAAAAACACAACCCTAGCAGCAAGGCATGAGCTTTTTGCCTTTAAAATAATGTAAGCAAAAGGTACACAGAAATATGGTGATGCAGTTGTCAAATTGGGCAATCATAATTAGCCATATTTAAATCTCCCTATGCAAGGTTGGGTTATGTGCAGTGGTCTGGGGTCCATCAAACATTCCCTTTGGCCAAAAAGACAGACGCCAGTGGGAATTTCTCTCTTTGGATGCTGTTCCTTTACCTGCTTCTGAACATAGATCAACTCTGGAAAACATGTGACTTCAAGCCAGGGAACAAAATGTGCTCTAGTGTGGAAGGGCCAGGATTCACGCACAGCCATCTTCTTGATAGAAACCTACTTCTGTTTGGTAGATTAGTCTAGATCCAGGTTGTAGTTAAAGCCTTTGGAAATTTGGGAGAATGTTTTATGAAATGGGATGTTTTAGAAACTTTTCCAGTAAACCTCTAAAATGATCCACTAAGCATGTGCAAATACCAATTTTCAAAGATATAAATAAACGTAGCCAAAATGGAATAAAAGAAAAATGCATCTTGCCTGCTCTCAGGATTTTGCTCAGGAGTTTGGAATCATGCTAATGTTCTTCAAATAGTCAAAGAGAAAATTAAAACTTCTTTTTTCCAAGTAATCCATTTCCTCTCAAAAATTACCTTTTGATAAAATTTAGCATTTTACTTAATTACTCTAAAATTATCTGAAGCAATGGAAGAGGGGGAAGACTAAAGATCAAATAGTTATGTGCCTGGCAGAGAAACAAAAATTGGAAAATAAAGTTGTACAATGTAGTTTTTAAGCAGCTTTAACTTTTTTTTTGGTCAAATTGAAATACACTGCATTTACTAGAAAACACTCTTTAATAAATAACTGCCTAAACTTAGGAGTATTAATTGGTCCTTCAGAGATCACTTTACTTTTTTTTTAAGTGCAGGAAAACACATACTGAACCTGAACCTGCTTCTGATTAAATCAGTGAAAGCAGGGCTATGATAAACATTTAGTCTGACAAAATGAATTCAAGATGTTGGAATTATTTCATTCATTTTATTAAGCATTTTTCCTGAATCCTTCATTCACTAGAACAGTAAGATTTTAGTAGATCTGTTACATCTTCCCAATAATTTTTTAGGCTAAAGGTAAACTAAATGCATCTGGAAAGGTGAATTGAATTACATCTGTTACACAGAAGGTAATGTGCACTTCAATAAATAAATCGCATAGGGATATACTGAAGTAATCCCCTTACTTGTTCACACAGAATAGAGCACCCAGGATAAGTATAATATATACACATGGTTTTGTGAAACTTTTTACTGGTTTGGATATAGTTTTTATCCTTAATAGACTACCAATAAATGCAAAATGTCTTTTCCTCAGTCTATTTGTAAATGTATTAGTTAATTAGCTTGCCTTGTCTGTGAACTGGGATGCCATTTGCTATAGAAAAGAATATGGATGAATAAAATACTTTTCTGCACAAAAGGTTTCATACTGGCATGGAACAAAACCTATTCCTTTTACAAAGTTTGATTGTTTATATTCTTTGCCAAGCAAATTAAAATCAGCGGACTTAGTTTTCTGATTAAGAAAAACTGATTCATTTGAGTTCATCAAGTGCTTAAGATGGATACCTCTTAAATAAATTAGCTAGGTAAATTAGTGATTTTGCTTATGAAATATTTGCATCTGTGGCCATGATATATGCTTGTCTGAAAAGAAATCACTGTAGTTTTCATGCTAAACAAGAAAAAAAACACGTGTGAACTGTCTAAGCTAGGACTGCCCATTAGGTATCTGTGGGCTGATGATACTTGAACAGGAAATCGGGACACTTAAACTGCTAAGTGAACATGTGGGGAGTATTACACTGTATATGCAGTGAAACACACATTGTTTATTTTGTGTAGCATTCTCCTGCTCCCTTAAATACATAAAAGTAACCTTTTACTGCTATCCTTGCAGGGAAACTACTAAACAAAAGTTGACGAACTAGTAATCCACTTGGGTTCATTTTATTTCTTCTAACACTGATCACATTTCCAGTAGATAATAAATATAATGCACTGCTGACAGATGTGGAGAAATGTATATACAATTAGATGAAAAAATCCAGGTCAAAGCAGTTCAAATCTCAGTTCATGCCTTTGCATTTCCTTGAATATGGCTATAAAATTCCTACCTGCTGATGCATGGCCTCCTGCAGGGTGAGTTTTCCCCTGCTCTTCCAAGCTGCAGCTGCGGAGGCTGCCCTGCCAGTGGTGTATTGGTGCATCTCCAGTTTTATTTTAGCATTTACTGGGGTAAATTAGATTCTTTGCTTCATATGCCTTTGAGTAAGGCCTTGGTGTATTTTCCAGTTGAGATGTAGTATTTCCTACATTTCCTGGAACATACCCAAGGTATGAAAGCTCTGAATCTGTGTCTTGAGTCAAATGAATGCAGTGAGAGGCAACCTAAAGCATCCAGGAGATCAAGGTAATCAGGAGCACAAAATAGGAGACATTTTTGTTCTGTGCTTGTTTTTTCTTTTCTTTATCTTTGAGGCAAAAAATAGACTCATATTTGGTGGAAAGATGGATTTGTGTTTGTTTTGTCTTAATGATTTGCCACTGATTTTCCTGGTCAGAATATCAATATACAGGAGTAGTTATTCTTGTTGAACTATCACAACTGTTCATCCCTTTCCTAGCCATTTCAGTCTTCTACAATATAATTAGGCTTTTGCAGCTCTGTAAGACAATCTTTCTGTTGGGCTTTGTACTGTACATATGGTAAATGGTTTTCCTGTTGCAGATGGACTGGCAACTTTGCTTATACATAGCAAAAATGTTTCTTTGGGGAAAAAATCTGTGTAATTAATTTATAAATGAAAGAAGGAATAGCACACATTGAAAATTAGATTGCAGCTACCAGTCTAAGAAGAAATGCTCCTTGTTTGCTTTGTCTGAGAAAGGCAGTTCTGTTGTCACTGAGTGAATGCTGTCCACAGTCTGTCACTGTATAACTGTGACACTGAAATCCATTGTGATCTAAATCCACTTGAAATTTTGCAAGTTTCCCAGAAATGACTCAGAAGGGAAAGAAAAAAAAACAAATGAGCTAGTAAGAAAATATGCATTTCTAAGAATGAAAAATCTTCCAGACATATGTGAAAAATCTGTTCATGCACCTGTATGTCCTGTTCCTATGATTTAATGCAAATGCAGTGACTGCTGGTCTTTGGAATACAGATAATGGGACACAGAAGTTCCTATTCTCACTTTTTGTGTAATGACTGACTTTTCACTTAATTAGCTGTTTTATTCTAAGATATGCTTATATATGTGCATTTATCCATTTTTCCCTCCCTCAAGCACATTTTTTACAAGCTCTTTGAGCAGTTTCTTAAGGCTATGTCATTTACCTCATAGGACCTAAAGGAAAAAAGAAAAAAAAAAAAAAAGGTGTCATTGCTGTTCACATCAAATTATTAGCTATTTTCCTAGGTTTGTTAAACAGCAAAGAAGAACTTAAAGGAACCTATATTGATTTATTAATCTGGCTGTTTTACAAACTCTCCATGTAAAAAAAGTTGTTATAGAAAAAGCAAAGTATTATAGGTAGTATCACAATGCATTTAAATACTGTCACCTTCCTCTTTAATAGGTCTATGGAAATGCAAGATCTAGCCAGTCCTCATAATCTTGTTGGAAGTAGTGATGCACCAGGTAGTTCCAAACTGGATAAACCTAATCTCAGTAACACATCAGTTACAACAAATGGAACAGGAGGTATGTATAAGACACTGCTGGTACATAAAAGGTTTTGGCTAGTTTTTAGTCATGTACATTTTTAAACATAATTTCAAGGATGTGCATAAACTCATTTATAAACAGCAAAAATTATGAAAAAATGGCAGCTGTGCCAGTGTAAATCTACTAATTCCAACAGCACTTCTTCAATTTGCACCAAAGTGCAAAATTGAAGAAAGAGGCAGAACTATGCAAAAGTGAAACAAGATAAATCTTGGAATGGTTGGTTTGAACAAAGTGTTAAAGGTTTGGTGGTACTTTTTGGTAACTTGAAATAGATTACATTTTCTGCATCATATTTCATTACTGAATAAAAATTTACTCTTATAACCTGAGGTACACACATTTAGGCTACTTTAAAATATCTGCCAAAAGAAGTGCATCAAAATCAGGTGTAGGTAATTTTTTTATATATATGTTAATTCCATTTCTTGGCAGATAATGAAAGTTCTTTATAAAGAGATTTTTAGGTTTTCCTCAAAAGTAACTGGTTATTACTGCTGTATCTATTACTATAGGGACAGTATTACCATGCAGCCACAACACATATATTCCAACACTTTCAAATTATAGATTCTGCTACAGCTGAATTGGAGCAGTGGGAAGGAGGGTGCCACATTCTGAGACAGAGTCCTATTCTGATTAGTGTCCATGAGAGTGACACCATGGATACAAGTCATGCTGGAGTTTCAGCGCTCTTTTTTGGAGTTTATACATTGCCGTCTGTTTTAATGGTTGACACCAGGAATTATTTTTTTTAGTTTCTTCTTTCTGGCCACAATGTAAAGCATTTTATTCATTTATCCCTATTTAAAAAAAAAGGTATTTGTCAATGTCCATAAAAAGTATACATGCCTATGAGGGTAGCAGAGGTCTGCAGAGAAGGGCTGAACTGTCAAGGTTTTATATTTTTAAATAGAGTCCTTATTCCAGTGTAAAGGGAAGGGAAAACTTAAAGCATACCACTGAAGAACATTAATAACTTCATGCCTCTCTCTATTATACTTGCATAAATAAATGAGTTTAAAAAACCTCATAGAAACAGTGGAATGCAGTTAAAAGACTTGGCTCAAGGTGCAGAAACGCTTACTTGCCTTGAAGACTATCCATGTACACTGAACAGACACCAAGAGAATGAACCGTTATACCATTCCTATTCTCAGGAGACAACATGACTGTGTTAAATACTGCAGACTGGTTGCTGAGTTGCAGTACTCCCTCTTCTGCAACAAGTATGAGAGACCCTGGTACAGTGCATGTGTGTGGTGGTATGCCTCTGTGACTGCTGTGTAACATCTCTCTTGTTTGCTCTGTTCTTTTGTTACGCAGTTTGAATAGTTTCATACGTTTTTTTCCCCACTCCTTTTTCCCCCACCCCTTGTCAGAGGCCTTTCCCACAGAGGGAAAACTGGTAGGAAGTTGCAGTAAATAGTTATCTTACCATACTTTGAAAGTCATGTAATGAGCAAGGAGAATTTAACCCATGTGAAATTCACTTAACTGTCTACATGCTCTGAGAGACGTGGGAGAGCCCCATGGTGATCAGGATTGCTGGGAACTGACAGTGGTCAATATTGCTGGAAGTCAGGCCAATGGATTTTCCACAGAATGCCCATTTGGTTTTGTTTTATTTTTAGGTACAACATTGCATGATTTCATGAGCACAAATCAAGTCTGACGTTGTTACTACTCTTACTCCTACTTTCATTATCAATTAAAGCTTATGTCTAGTGTGCTGCTACATGTAACTTGCCACTTTACAAACATTTGGCCAAATTTTCCAAGCTGTTGTTTTTACATATGAGTTTCCTCTCATGTATTATTAATTACTATGTGTTATAATGATTAGTAGTAATTATATATGTGACACTATTGCAGTACGTATAGGATTAATCACAGGTGTAAATATGCATCACCGTGACTGTCTACACGCCATTACACAAGTGCTTAAGCTGTGCAGGTTTGCACTAAAGTTAGGGAGATCTCAAAAACTTTCCTTTTAAAAAAACACTTAGAATTAGTTTACCATTTGCAAACCACGTATCTAGAGTATTTATCCCCCAAAAAGTTGTTGTCTGCTTTGTTAGCATGAGCAGTCTTCACTGTTAGCAACACTTAAATGTATTTCTAGCTTGAGATTGCTTTTCATTGTGTTTCTAATTTTTCAATTTGTAGAAAAAATATTAAAAGTAATTCACACTTTAAAATATAGAATATTAAATGTATAGTCTTTAAAGTATTCATCCAAAATACTGGTTAAAATTTTTAATCTTTGCACTGTGTCTAGAGCAGTTGCAACAGTAGTATCAGAACCACACTTTATCTTGCATGTGGGAAACATACGGATGATTCTGTGGTTTTTAATTGTTGTCAGCTTTTATTTTTGTTTCAGCTTTAAATGTTCCTGGGGTTCTGATCTGATGTTAGGATTTGCATTTTTTTAGCTAGCTTTGTGCTTTTTCCCCTCTTGTCTTAATGACATGCAACATAAAGAAAGAAAAATAGACAACGTTTCTAGCTACACTGAAGAAAAATCCTAATGAATTTCTTACTGTGATAAAATATGAATGTACCAGCATAGAAATTTTTAAAATCAGCTACATATGAAAATACTTTCACATGTATTTTTTCAACTTTCAGAAAAGCACAGTGCCAATATGAGGTTTTTTCCTGATTTTAAGTACATGATAGAGTTTCTGTTGGTGCTGATGGAAGCGCACTGCAGCTGGCATTAAACAGAACTAGACACAACTCTAAAGTAAATATTTCAATTAATTACTGAAGTTTTTCTTAAATAAAACAGTTAGGCACATACTGGAATATGTCTTTCTGGATGCAGTACTGAACATTGGCTTGTAACTGAGTATGGAAAATAGTGGAATACCTTCTTGAATAGAAAGAGATAGGAGTACTAAAAAGTAGAGGTTTTCATGTAGGTAAATGTCCACACTCTTCAGAGAAGAGAGACATGCATCTTATAAAATAAAATATGACCAAAGATCTTTAGAAGGGAAAATACAGATCTTCCCAACTTAGTATGATTTTTCGTTCTACTGAAGTACATGCAGACATCTCCACATAGTAATCAGAAGTTATTCAGAAGGTAATAGTAAGCAAAATGTGTATAAACAGCTTGAAAAAATGTGGCTAAAATTCTTCATTGATGTTTTGTATTGAATTAATATCCTGCAGATTGCAGGGAGAAAATATGGTTGTGGCAATTTTGGTGAAGAGAAATGATAGTGAAAAGAAGGCTACATTTAAAAGACACATTCAACTATTTTTTAATCTCACACAATAAATGGAAATATATAACCGTATAAATTGTGTAAGAAGGTGCCACTTTGTTTGACTAATACCTGGGCACCAGTGACACTGCAGGGCTCTTTCCCTGTCACAGAGACAAATACATTGCGATTTCTAAAATGTCCCCTACTTGATTTAAACTGGCAGCCCTTTGAATTCAGCTTAGGTCACTTCTGCAATTGTAGACATCTGCAGAATCCCATATGGCTTATCAAGTAAGATCAGTTAAGCAGTGTGACTGGAAATTGGGTGTGATGTTGTAGGAGCAGTAGCTCATTCAGGGCCCATCACAGGTGCCTGTATTGGTAGCTGTGCAAATCCCATTGTGCTCACAGACACAGGGAGAAGTAGCAGAAAGGTTCTGTATCTGTCATTTTGGTCTTTTTTCCTATGAGAAAGTAAAATCCTTTATTTAGCTCATCTACTACCTTTTCCTCTGCAGACTGTAAGAGGGATGGTGAATTTGAGGGCAGCTCAGGCTGTACTTGGTCTGAATTGGCTGCTGGAAGTCCCTCTCTTTCTCGACCGAACATAGAGATTAGGTGGCTTCTGATCTGAGCCATAATTTGTAAATACATTGCCAGTTTAGGACATAAAATTTCCCCCCTCCTTTTACTATTGCCAGTGAAGTCAAACATGGATGCAGTGATGTTGACAGACAAGGCTTCAGGTAACTAACTGGCAGAAAATGCCTGTGTTTGGCATGTTAGACCTTCTGGGGGGCTCTGCCAACCCGGCTGACACAGCAAATGCTTCTCCACAAACCCCAGGCTGTGCCCTGGGAATTTTGATAACTGGGAACTGTGGTAGTGGCCCATGCAGATCCTCATTGCCACTTTGTTCTGTGCCTGCGAGCAGCAACCTGTCCTGTGGTATCTATAAGCAAGTTGCTGCTGTGTATGTAATAAATGCTCACACCCACCCACCCCTACCCGACCTTTGTAAAGCAATTGTAATATGTTGAGGCTCCCCACACTTGCCAGTCAAACGTCTAATAAAAGCTGTAGTGTATTCTGCACTGCTGTTTCTTACCACATCAATTAGAAGGGTGGTTCCCAAACTCCATGACAAAAGTCCATGCCAGATGGTCTGTTCAGGTAACATATTAAACTATAAAATCTAGTTTGCCTCTGTGGTGTTTTTAGTTATAGCTTGGATGGCAAGAGTGCATGATGATCTGTAAGAAATGATTTTGAGTTCAGAGTGGACCCAAATATTTGGTAACTCATGAGTTAGGAGCTGACTTGTGGCTGTTGTTTGTGTACTACTGTAGCTCTTTTGCTTTTTTTTTTTTTTTCTTTTAAACTTCTCCATTTATGGAAAATTGCTTGCTGGTGACCTAGCTCAAAAAGCCCCCCACAGACTCTGTAAAAGGGAAAGGGGAAAGGCAGAATGCTGGCACTGTGAAAGTAATTTGCTTCTATACAAGCATGAAACCTTATTATTATTGTTTCACTTGTCAGGCAAAACTATTTTTGTTATGTGCTACATCCCCTGACAGCTAATGTTTCCTTCCTCTCTGCTACTCTTAGGGAATTGTTAGAATGAATTAGATTTAGGCTGAAATCTCCCCACAAGATATTGCAGTTGCTAAAACCAATAGGTAGATGAATGCACAGATAAAAAGCTAGGTAGATGCATGACCATTCCAGACAGAGCAAGTGTAGATTGTCTCAATACAGTGGTAGAGTGAAGGTTGAAGCTGTTGCACTGCATGCTTGTTCTAGCTGGACTACCGCTCGTGAGACTGGTGTGAGGACTCCAGTTTAAATTTAGAAGTAAAATCTCATATCTACTTATTCTTCTATGTAGTGTCTCTTCTTGCAGTCAAAACAGAACCCATGAACAGCAGTGAAACAACAACAACAACTGGAGATGGATCGCTTGACACTTTTACCGGGTCAGGTAAAGCCATAATAAGATCACATATTGTTAGATGCACATTAATATAGCATTTAATAACCTTCACTAATTAATATTTCACTGCATGGAAGCAATCGTAAGAAAAACCTACAATAAAATAACATTTTAATACATCATAATCATAATAATAGTAGTAGCTTTTTCATTTTTGTCAATGAAGATTTACGATTTTCTTGAGCCATGATCTTAAAGAATCTTTAATGATACCTAGGATGATTTCTGTATGCAAAAGTCTTATAGTAATAATGTTATTATCGTACTGTAGATTTTTCTCAGTGTTAGTCTTGTACTATCTTAGGAAGAAAAAAATGGCTTGTATTTGTAACAGACATTCTAATTTGTAAAATTTAAGAACTTAAGTGTTATATTTTAGTGCTAATCTGTTTATTCCTATGATCAGTGTGTTAGTTTAAACACTGACCAGATTGCCATCAACTACTTTTTTTCCATGAAAATGAAGTTTATATTTTACTTGAAATAATCATAAGTTTCAGTTCCTTCTCCTTAAAGCATTCAACAAACAGCGATTTTAAAGTAGATTCCTATAAATTATTAAAAAGTGATGAATTGTGGAAAAGTACAGATAATCTGCCTTCTGATCACTAAGATGAATCCTGATAATGATAATATTAACAAGGAGAGTGCGGAGAATAAATTTTGCATCTGAAAATACCTCTTCAGTGTTGGCCTGACTTAAATGTCACTGAAGCCAGGAATCGCCAGTACACATTGATAACTGCTGTTACTTTGGTAGACTTAAGTAGTCAAGCCCTATTTAAAACATTTTGGAAATCACAATGTTTCTGTGTAATGAAAACGTTTTTAAAAATTACTGCTTCTGGAATTGTTTTTTAGGCATCAGTAAATGCCTGTATAGTCTGAAATCAGTTATTCAGAAAAATGTCTGAAAAAAAGGTCTTTTGTGAGATGTAAAGCAAGTGTATACAATTTCTGATTAGAAAAAAAAGAAAACATTGCCCTCATTGTGATTAAACTGACAGGAACCCCGTCAACTTAAAAGTTTAATAAGTTCCATTAAAAAAAAAAAAATAGTCTTGGCTAAAAATTAACTTCTCTTTTTCACTCTGTTGTTAGTCTATCCTAAAATTGTATTAGTAATGATTACAGATTATAAGATGCCCACCCATATATATGATTTTATCATTGGTGGTGAAATTTTATAAGCTTCTGCTATGTACTTAAGACATCTGCGTTGGATTCCATGTGTAAAACATGGTCAAAGCACCATATTCGTGAAGGGGTGCCAAAAATTGCAGCCTCCAGTTCAGGTTTAGATAGTTAAGTAACAGCTTGATTTCCCCAGGTGCCACTCACCCGTTAACTTCCACTGACTTCAAAAGAAGTGTTGAGATCTCTACACTTCAGAGATTCGGAAACAATCGGTGCCTCCAAAAAAAGTAGGCAGGAATTTGAGCCTTACACAGCCATTTTTGTCTGCTAGCCACCTGCATACTCAAAGGAAATATGAGCCTAATTCTCAGTTTAGGCCACAAACTCAAGTATTAAATGAGTATGGCCATTCACAATGAGAAATCAATAGTCTGCCTGTCTGGGTGATATGCAGTCTTCATCATCAGAGCGAAACAGTGAGCTGCCTTGATAACATACTGAGCCTTTCAGAAAGAGTAAATCCATTACTTTTACACTTGCCTTTTACTGGTACTGGTAAACTGGACAATTTCATTGGGTAAGTTTTGTGTCAGAAGTGATAAAGAATAGTAAAAAGTAAAAAGTCACAAGAAATATTTTTTTTCTCTGACTTTTTGACCTAACTGGTTATTTGAGAAGTTTTAATGAGTTTGCCAAAGACAATAAATACTGACTGGTAGAAAGATGTCATTTCAGACAAACCAGATACAGTTTAAACCGATGTCTAACAAAGCCTAACACTGAACAGTTTGTTTTTTCCTAATAATCAGTTGCATACATGTGTTATTCCCAACTGTGACAACATGATAATGCTGCTATTTTTCTGCAGCTTTCAGTGTACATGTGATCTCATTTCATGGGATGACTAGATATATAGGCCACTAGCAGGGATATCACCTACTCTGTCTTACACCATCATAGGTCAGAAGGAGTCGAGCATCTTTTGTTGAATAGGGAAGGATATAGTTATGTTATTAAATAATTTATATAATGAGACATAGGTGAAGAGAGATCCTTGTGCTGAAATCCATTTGAGAGTCTGCCATGCATAAATCTTCACATATTGTACCCATTAAAATTGATTTCCATGCTTCAAGGGCAATCAAAACCTGTGACATATCCTGGAGCTGAGCAGAAGGCTGAGCAAGCCCTGTGGGGTGTAAAGTAGCCAGCTGTATCCCTAATGACCAGCTGTAACACAAAAATGATGGTCAGCCTGTGCGAGGTGTAGGCCAGGAGAAACAGATTAGGCCTCACAGATAACTCTCATTAACTCCATTTTTTGACTGAAAAGTTGAAAATTAAAGTGCCTAGATCTCTTGAATGTAGAATGACAGTTGCCACAGTGGCCTTGCCCAGGATGTTGGGCAAGCTCCTGCTCAGGGCTGCAGCAGCTCACAGGTTGCAGCTGATACTCAGGTCTCCGGTTCCTCTGTCCTGCAGAGCTGCCCCTGGAAGAAACTGTGCCTCTTAGCAAAGATTAGGCAGGTGGAGAGTCACACTGCCCACCCCTCTTCTTCCTCTGTTTTCTTCAAAGGAGGAGAGTTGGTAATTAGTACCGGTTTACTTCGTTTGAAGCTCTGTGGTCCTGCAGCAGGCTCCCATTGGGGTGGATACTCACAGGATGTGGAGAGCTGAAGAATAGCCTTGAACTGAATATTTTCATACTCTGTGAATTTGCTGCAGCTGTGGCACTGCAAGTGCATGCATTCTTGTGTTTATATTGCTTACAATACTGGATTAATTTGAGAACTATCATTTTAATGGAGCGGAGGGAGGCATTTGAAGTTCTCATCATCCTTTTTACATAGTACTTATTACACACAAAAAGGATATAGAAAACAATTTATGAAGGCTGTAAAGGTGAAGCTAGGAAACACCACTGCTGTACAGCCTACGTTTGGTCCCTTTGTGTATAGACATTGTGATTTGTTATTTAAATGAGATCCTTTTAACCTAACCTCTTTGCACAGAAGTTTCCAGATGCATAATGAAAACAAGACAATATTCCAGCCTGTGTTAATATACTGAACTCAACATGTGCTATTAGCACACTTTGGCCAGTTGACCTAGCAGGGTAACTGGTAAGAGCTGGCTGTCAGCTTCTTGCTGTCTCTGTGAATCAGCATTAGTGGGGACTGGAATACGGCCTCAGCACCACAGTGAGACTTGAGAAATCAAGGGTCTTATACCTGCCCGGAAGAACCTTCCTCTGGTAAATTCGAGTAGTAAAATCTTAGAAATTTTTGAGTTTTTCAGAGAAGAAAGTTTTGATTTCATTTTTAATATAAGCACCATAAACCCCATTCATATAAATGGTTATACAAAGTGGTGCAGTTATGAAAACCAAAACAACCTGCCTCCACCACCCTCTCCATTGCCAACATTTCCTGAGAAGTAGTGTTAGGAGGCTATCCAGCAGTGGAAGTTGTTTAAGTTTGATAACCCTTAGAATTACTAATCTGATCTATGAGATAAAGGTGTAGATCACAGACTGTTCAGTCATAATGTTCTCTTATAGTAGGTCTTATACCCTTTGTTTCTCAAACATGTCTCAGTTTAAAATGTAGGGTACAAATTGACGGGACGAGATACCAGAGAGAGAGTGAAAGGAATAGTTTGAAAGGTACACAATTTACTGTAGAGGCACTTTCCTCTTTTTCTCTCTCTTCTCTACAACTGGTAGTATCATCAGGGAAGCTGGAAAGAAAAAAAAAAAAGAGGAAATTTAAAACCAGACACATTCCAAAAGTATTTCATTTTCTTGTCTGAATGTATAAAATAAGGTATAGGCACAAAGAGTAAAAAATCAGGCAGGACATTTTTGGCTAAAAAACATTAGGTTTTGGTATCACAACTGATTTAAATGAACAGTAGTTCATTTTTTGTAGTTTACATCAGGTGTGGTGGAATGGTAAATGTGCTTTAACCAAACTGGTTAATCAAGTGAGTTGTCATCCAGCAAATGATCAGACAAAAAGTGGAGCAATATGGGCAAAAAAGATCCAATAAGCCAATAATGGATCATGAAAGTTCCTTGCCCTGAGAATCAGCCAGGTCATTCTATTAGCTATTGCTTGTCTTGGGAAAGGTCATAGGAATACAACAGGGAAGACTAATTACTCTTCAAGACTTAAATAACTAAGAGCATCCTTTAGAGTTCTATGGGTTGACTATGTTGAGATACACAGCTATATGTTTGTCTGAGCCTGGGAATAGCTGTATGCACACCTAGTGGATCACTCTGTGGATTGAGCTTAAAGCACAGAAAGGCATTCCCCCCCTCCCCCCAAAAAAAAAAAAGAATATCCACACAAAATTAAGTTCAACAGATTTCCATCACAGGCAAACCCTCAATTTCTTTTCAATCAGCAACTCTTTTATGAAATCTGGTAGCACATATTTCAAAAATTAATATCCAGTTCTTTATTTTCAATCACAACTGCACATTTGAAAAAGAAGCTAGCTGTTTTTCTTCTACTGTATTTTCCTTTTAAGTCCTGCATGTTTTAAGTGCATTTAAACTAGCTTTAAAAATATGAAGTTCTGCATATGTTCAAAGCAATAGACCTCAAAGACATTAATTAGGCCTGGATGTAGAAATATATCATGTTTCATAAAATAGTTAGGAACCTAAACCTCTTTGTCACTTATATAATTCTGAAAGTTCATTTCTACTACCATTACGAACAGCTCAGGAAGAGGGTACACTTTGAAGTACAACTATGATTGATTAGACTAAAGAAATTCCTGTGCTTCGTTGTGTACTACTTTAATCTTTTGAAAAGTGAATGAACAGCAGATGGCCTAATAAAGACACTGAGTATGTTTGCCCAGTATGGATTTGCTCTGAAGGGATTGGTTCAACACTTTAGAGTACATATATTTGGAATACATCTGTCTTAGTCAAGACAGATGGCTAAAGGAAAGAGAAACTTCCAAACACTTGGAATTAATCCAGTGTGAGCACTGCTTCTGAATGAAATTTTAATGGGATATGACTATTGTTCAGTTGGCTTCCTTGGAAGAATGCAGCTGTGAATAGTATAGACATACACAGTTTTGATGGCTACTGGGCACGACTGTTTATGCTTACTTTTGAAATAAAGATATTGTTAGTGGTGGATATATTCTAATCAGCCTGTTGATAAGGAATTTCATTTGTTTTCTTATAGTCAGTCCAGGATCTTCCATCACTTAAGATGACTAAAAGTAACCACACCCATATAAAACATATTTTTCCTATCCAGTGTTAAAATTAAACTTATTAATATGAGACTTTAAAAATATGTGTGTGTTATTTCAATCCCATGCAATGCCATATGTTAAATCACAAGATTCTTTTTAACTGTGATTTCTAACACAACTTGCAAGTTTGAAACCTCTGTGTTGTGCGGGTCACAGATGATACGTGAAATATGTATAGCTCTGCAATATACTCAGAAACATGTCAGTCAATCTGAAAAAGCATGACACACTCATACCAACTAAAGAGTTCTGTGCAATGATGAACAATTTAGTAGGTTTTTTTATTTCTGTATTCAGATGTTGCAGTTCAGGTGATGTCTACTTTGTTGAAAAGCTGCCCATTTCAATAATGACTAATGTTGCTGCATTAGTATTCAGTTCATTGGTTGTATTGGTCTCATGATGTTTCTAACTGCTGTACTCTTGTTTTCCTTTTGCAGTAATAACAAGTAGTGGCTACAGCCCAAGATCTGCGCACCAGTACTCTCCACAGATATATCCCTCCAAGTTAGTGTCTGCACCTCTTCTAGTCTTTTATAGGGAATTGACCTTGGCTGTACACAGTTCTGTGGTTTGTTGCAAGCAAGTGTTCATCAGCAGAAGAAACAGAGAGAAAGGGAAATACTTAAGCCTCAGTACTGACTCCATTATACCTCTCTCTCCAAATTTTTTTTCTTCACATGGCCGCAGAGTAAGATCTTGCTCTGTGCAGTATTGCTGCATAAGAAATACCCTTGAATATCTGCACACAACAGAGGAAAAAAGTCAGACTATTACATTCTCAGATATCAGCATCTGAACAGTGCTGGCAATGTATACAGACATAATTTGAAGAAGACAGTTTATATTTAGAAATCACAATTGCATGTGCAAGATGTGTACTGAGGGTTAACCCTGTCACAGACCCTCCCAGGGCCAGCATTGCCAAACACTTCCAAACATTCCACAGTCATGAACCACCCCTTCTTCCTTCTTCCCTGATATCATAAGATTTAAAAATCAAATAAATTGGATTAGCTTTTAATCTTCTTTTTTTTTTTTCCTTTTTTTTTTTTTTTTACTTTTAAGTCAGTTGGCATTGTTAGGAATAGAAAATGTATTTCACTTTTTTCTTGAGGAAAACAGACTCCTGGGCATCACATGCTGCAGTGGGCAGTCTTATTCATTTGCTTATCCTAAAGTCAGCTTTGTGAACATAAGTGCTACGCCATCTATTTGCTTCCATTTATTTGATTACAGCTACCTGTGTGACTTTCATTCAGAGAAAGCATGGAAACTGTAGCTGACAAGGCTTTTCTAAGTTTCTTTAACAAATGTGTATTTGTATCATGGTAGCCAATATTTACTGAGAGAGAAAAGTAAGTGCCTGAACTAAAAGTAGCCCTCATTCCACTTAAAATATGTTTTGGCAAACTGTATCAGATACTTTTGGCCAAATATATTATAAGGTTTAATAGAATGTTTAATCTACTGTTACAATTTATTGGCATCTAAATTAATGAGTAATCCTTTTCTGATAATAACTGCTGCCAATTGTACCTAACTAATCAGAAAGAAAAAATAAAAAACAATTAGAATCTGAAATTTAGTCATGGCTTTTAATGGCCAGGTTTCAGTTAGTGTAATTCTGCAGGGTGTGTTTGTTCAACTCTTGGTCCATAAAGTCTTATTTGACTTACAAAACAATCCAAGGCAAATGTTTCTCTGTATGTTTTTGCAACTCTAGAGGGCAAAAATATTAAACTTGATTTTATTCGATCTCTCTATAAAACTCCAGTATTCATAAATAAAAGAACGTTTTTATTTCCATTCTATTTCTCTAGCCCAGGTTTTCCAAATGTTTAAAGCCCATCTGGTTACCAAAGTATTGCCATCACTGTTTTTCATGCTGCTTTCAATGCCATGGTCCATCTCCCATGGAACGCACAAGCTAGTTGTCTGTTGAAGCAGAACCGTACACAGAGGACATAATGTAGTAGCTTTAACATTCACCTCTGTATGTCCTTTATTCTTCTAGTCCAGTTTCCCCTCCACTCGACCAGAAGAACATGGAGGCTTTTCTGATTTAAGCATGCTTATCTTGGCTAAAAGGGGTCAAATCCCCATAAAGTCATATAGCAGTGGTACAGATGACCTAGAATTGGATAGTATCTTGAGAATTATATTGTAGTGATGGAATGGGACAGGACAAAATAATCAGCATGCCCTGGGGAATGTGAGCCAGAGTGGTTTTCAGCTTATTTCAATGGGGGATGGAATAAATCCCAGAAGAGGAACAGTTGGCAGAATAGTGAACTGCCTTTGGACATCTTTAAACCTTTTTCTTTACTTTATTGCTTGAATCAACGTACAAAGTATTTGTTGCCACAGTAATGCTATTTTTCCTGATATTTAGGCCCTATCCACACATTCTTTCTACACCAGCAGCTCAAACAATGTCTGCCTATGCCGGACAAACCCAGTATTCAGGAATGCAGCAACCAGCGGTCTATACAGCCTACTCACAGACAGGACAGCCATACAGCTTACCCACTTACGGTATTTGACCTCTTTTTCTTATTACTTTACGTAAAAGTAAGAGCAATGACGACATGAATATCTTTTGTTTTCTTTTTTTTTTTTATTTTATTTTCCCCACTGTAAGAAAATATTTTAAAGAATCAGTTGAAAATTAATTTCTTATACAGATTTGGGTGTAATGTTGCCAGGCATCAAGACGGAAAGTGGGCTCTCACAGACCCAATCACCACTGCAGAGCGGGTGCCTCAGTTACAGCCCAGGGTTTTCCACCCCACAGCCAGGCCAAACACCCTACTCTTATCAGATGCCAGGTGAGTAGCCACCATCATTAGGGCCAATCCCATCTGGTCTTGCTGACAATACCCATCTCTTCCTTCATATCTGTATTTTCCATTCATTCATGTGAACTCTGGCTAGCACACTTATCATTGGCAGCTACTTTTGCCTCTAAAATATAAAGCTAAGTATTTTTTTCCAGTCCTTATACACATATATTTATATTCAGTCTGGTCATCTGTTAATTTAGATCTGGTCATGCAATGCAGTCCCTGTTTGCACCTTGATTTCTTATGGGGTGAAATCACAAGGCAAGACTGGAAGCATTTGTTGTATTTACTAGCATACAAAAGTCACTTTTTCCTGTTTCCATGTTTCTGACATCATTTGATACTTGTTTTTCTCTGAATCAACACAATTTGTTAGAATTTCTCCTTAGTTCATATTTACTCTTTCACTTACTGCTCAATCATTCATTCACTTCTTAACCTTTGATCATTGATAACTTGTTTTACTTGGGTAATTTTTAAGCTTCTTATACAATGTTCAATCTTTTAAATATTAAAAATTACAATATGAATCATCTGACATGTTTCATTACAGATCAGTTAACACTGGGATCAGTGAAATATTATTTGAAAAGTTTTTTTGTTTCATAAGTGAACATACACTAAGTGTTCGAACTTAGAAATGAAGGCAAAAATGAAGGCAGTATTTGAGGAGAGGTGAGACACTGCAAAACTGAAAAAATGTGTTCTTGATTGGTGTAATGACTTACTGCCAATGCTTTCCTTGTGTGGTGTGAAGAGGAACCTATTCATGGAAGTCACATTTCGTTTCTTTTAAAGTTTCATTACAATACTGTATTGTTTAAACAAACAAAAAAAAAGTTGTTTGTTCTTCTGATTCATCTGTATCTTAGCATGGAATATTGTATTAAGAATTTTATTTTGATTCACAAGCAAGTTCTCACAAATCATTGTATTTTTTAATTTTAGGTTCTAGTTTTACACCATCATCCACTATTTATGCAAACAATTCTGTTTCAAATTCTACAAACTTCAGTAGTTCACAGCAGGTATGAATATTAAAATTTTTGATTGTCAGTTACGAAAGAATTTATATAACTCCAATGATAGCATGTTATTTTAATTCAGAAATGTTATGTTGGATTAGAAACACTGTGGTTCAATGCTGTTTTCTGTGGAAAGTGATCAAAATCCCAGTGGAAACCTAGCTGCGTCTTTTGGCACTTAAGTATTTCAGCAACCTTCCTCCAATCTTTCAGTAAATATCCTTAAATTAAAAAATGTTCAATATCCTTAAATTAAAAATGATCTAAACTAAACCTCCATATGATTGCAAAGGTCGTATGATTGCGCATTTAGAAATACTTAATGGAAAAATCACTTGTTACTCTACCTAAGTACTCTGCTGCATTTACTGTTTTAGGATTATCCATCATACACAGCTTTTGGCCAAAATCAATATGCACAGTATTACTCAGCATCAACATATGGTGCATATATGACCTCAAACAACACGGCTGATGGCACTTCATCATCGTCAACCTACCAGTTACAGGACTCTCTCCCTGGCCTGACTAGTCAACCAGGTACAGATCTACATTCAGGTGAAAACAGTTTTTGTATTTTATTTTGTAGTTGTATAAGGCCAAGATTTCCATATCTACCTTTTTTTTTTAATATTGACATTTTAAGCTCATGCCCTTCAGAAAACCTTATGCACACTAGCCAACATAAGCTTGTTTGTTTGTTTGTTTGTTTAGTTAGGAGATCTGTCTAGTTTGTTCTCTAGTTAAATAAAACTCTTTACAGACCAAGATGGTTGTCTGTGGAAGGAGAAGACCTGAAAAAGTTACAACAGTCTGATAGGGATCTGTTAGTATCAAAAACAACTATATGGTAACAACCCTTGAAAGTTTTGAACTAAAAATTCAGTGAGCTCTCTTATTACTGACAGTGGAATATTCCTGTATCTACCTACAACTATTGCTGTAAAGAATTTAAAACAAGATACTTTTGTTCATCTAATTATGCCCCAATCATGCTAGCAAGAGTTCATGGGCTGTATTAAGAATTTAGACAAACAATGCTTGCTAATTCACATAACTAAGAATAGAGCAGTAGGCTATTAGCAGAAGTCTCTTTAAAAATACAGCATCGAGGCAGTTGAAGTTGCAAAAAGAACGTCCTCAGGAGACATCAGGAGGCTCAATTCGCCTGCCCAACTCTGCCCCCTTGTGCACACCCACCACAGCACAGTATTTGGTCGCACAGTTCTATTCTAAGGGCACCACTGCTGGTTAATGGCAGCCCTTCACTGTTCTTCATTATTGTTATAACCCAGTTCACTGTCATTTACCTGCTTCATTAAATGTGTAATGCAAACACAAATGTTGATATGGATTTCTTTCCCCTTTTTTTTCCTGCTAGATTTCTAAGTTCCTGACCATCTCAACAATTTATTTACCTCGATTTAATATAAATGTGACTAAAGTAAAGAAAATTTAAAACTATGTATTTGAAATTATGCACAGTACAGTGCAGAGCTATGAAGATCTTCATGGGCTAGTGTAGCAGTTCATAACCACTGTCAGACAAGCGTGGTATTCTCACTGGATAAACAGAGCCTCCTTTTTCATGCTCATTTTCCTATATTGTTTATATTGTATAGGAAGTTGTTAAAGATCTAGCTCAGTATTCTGTCATATATTCATAACCTAAGTAGCCTGCTAAGACTTTATGTAGCATCTATAGGAGAGGTTATTAATAACTTGCTGCCTAGCTTGGCATTGCTAGACCAGGGACACTGGCTTCACTCATGCAGCGTGGGTAATGTCTGCCTTACCCACAGACTGAGCATTTATAAAAAGACGAGCAAGTTGTGTTTTGGATTAGGCTCTGAACAGGGGGAAAATGGGCGTTAATCACAAAATCAATTCATTGTATAGTTCTTTCAGATTCCCATCCTAACAACTGCATCTCAATGAAAAACATAGTAGAAAACCTAGTATATTATAATGATGAATATGTGCAAAGGAAGTGTAATACAGTGTAGAAAAGTATAAGCAAGACCTCATATTTTATATAAGCTGCTTAAATTTACTAAAAAGGATAGAATTTTAGTTGCATGACTTTAAATTTTTCCATGCCAGATATTTTCCTCAGGCTGATTTTTAGAGAGAGTGTGGGTGTGTGCGCACGTGTGTGCACATGCATTTCTGTGGTAGAATAAGGTGTGGAGTGTATATGGGGAGATACATATTCCCTTAGTTTGTGAGGAAAGAGAAAAATGTTATTCAGTAGTTTCAGAATGCATATTTATCAAGAAAAAGCTAACTTGAAATCAAGTGAAATTTCAACAGTTGCAGGACATCCATAATAGGCACAAATCAATGTAAAATATTTTTAAAAGAATGGTGTTTTGATAATTGTGCATGTTCTGTGTATGTCTCCCCATTCCTTTGTTATTCCTCCATTTTTTTATTTGAGAAAATTGGACACTGTTTCTCACATTGTCCATCCCTTGCATATGTGTTTCCTAGAAATGCTGTACAAATTCATCATGTATTACAAACTCACTTAGTATTCAATAGCATTGACAAAAGAAAAGGAATCTTGCATAGCTTGAACATGTTGACAAAATACTGAAGGCTTAACATTTGTGAAGCAGGAAGGATTTTCTTGTTTGTGGTTTGTTTAAGCATATGAGCTTGCTTTCCTTGTTAAGTTGGTTGTGCATCTGAACTTACAAATCTGCCCACACACTCTTTTTTTTCTGTGAAGTGTTGCACTGATCATGAGACCCTCTGCTGAGAGTGTAACACCCACTTTGTGAATACATGACATGCCTGTGCCCTTCTGTGTCACTGGAAAAATAAATTTCCATCAGTGGGGTACAGTGCCTTGGAGATCACTTCAGATACAGTAGATCATGCTGCACAGCTTCAATACTCGCCTTGTTCACTTGCTCTTCAACAGGTCTCTATTGCTCAGTCCTTAAAACTTGATCCAACTAAAACCTAACATTAACCACAGCAAGGCACTTCACTCTTCTGCTGTCTCTGCTAGCTATTAATTCAAATAACTAATCAAAGCTTCTAGTACTCTACACACATACAGGATTTCTTGTTGTCATAGTAAAGCCTGACCAGATCGAGAGTTAATATCAGTTTCAATTTTATTTATTGACTGAGTAAAGAAAATGAGATGAAAATTGAAATAGACTTTACTCTTTCTGGTACTCATAACAAGCAATAGCACATTATGAGCCAGGAAAAAAGAGGTTTGTTTGAAGCCATCTTCTTTCTATCTGTTGTTTTTGCTAAGAATATTTAACAAAAGTCAATCCATAAGGAGAGTGTGAAGGCAGCTCAAAAGTTCATCCATCTCACATCTATGTGAGGCTCAGCTCCTTACCCTTCCCATGGACTTCTCTTCTGTGTCTGTACTGTACCTGCCCTACATTAAGATTTTTCAGAAAGCAGTAATTACCACAGTATATCTATGAGACAAATAGCTGTCTCCAGGGTTACTTCATCTTGAATTAGAGTAAGTCAAGAGAATCCTTAAAGAGTTCTGCCTCAGGACATGAGTATGTTTGAGTATATTTGATGAGTACATGAGTACATTTAATCTAGCATGGATACAATTCTAGGAGAGGAAATGGTCTATAGGGAGCCTGTTTAAAAGTTCCACGTTTAGGCACCTCACTTTCATAAGCCCAGAGTTAATCAAGGTGATATTGTAGGATATTAGTTCCAGTTCAGTTACTGGGATGCAGCAAAGCCTGGTCTCAATTTGGTACCCACAGTGAAGTCACTCTTTGCAACTTCTCCAGGAGATGACACATGAAAAACAGTGCAAAGGTCTGTATGCATACTGTGCCCGCATCTCTTTTCTCCTGGTTAAGTGGCACAACTGTGTTTTAACATTGAGGAGTGGGTGTTCACATCAAACTAATGGTGGGATACAATGTTCTGAATATGAAAAACTACCTCCTTTTGTAACCGTGGTGCTGTAGCTCCCTGTCTAACTGGAGCTGCAACAAAATCTCCATGGCATGGAAGTCTTCATGCTGAACATGAACCAGTGTATGAGTATGTACATGAACATCTGTGATAAAGCGGTCATTCCATGTTCTGGTTTTAACATTTTCCTTTTGCTTTATTGGTTCTCTGATGGTGCTCATAGTTCCAGTGGAGAATGCTATGAAGTACATATATTTGGGATTTATTGAATATTGGAAAAGCTAAAAATTTCAAACATTGCAATCAAAATTACTGTCTAATATGAACTGCAGTAGGAACTCTTCACAAGGGTAAGGTTTTCAGTACTCTGTTATTAGAATTTCTCACATTCATTTATGTTACTTCACTGAATTTTTATTAAGTTTTCCTTTTATCAGCATTGACTTCATTTCTAAAGCAAACAGAGGATAAGAAAATGCAGTTGCTCCTTTAGCCTGCTGTTTGTAAAAAGCAAATCAAGCAATTAAGCCTACAGTTGTTCAAAAAAACATGCAGTACTGACTTCTGCAGTTCTAAAATAGATGCATACCTTGCGTTCAAGTAAGAGACAGCTGCTCATTCTGATTTAGAGATTAGCATAATGAAATAAAGTTGGCTTTATGTATCTAGAACTTACAAGGTACAGTGATTAGTTACAGTCCTGATTAGTGGATAATTATCCAATCATGTACAGTGTTGACCCAATCAGAAGCCTGTGGCAACTGGCAATGGCTAATGCTAAATGAAAATTGAAGTTATTTACCTCAGTTGTTAGATACTTTCAGAGAAGATTTAGAACAGTACTTTTTAATATATTTTATTTTTGGTAGATTAGAGTAAACACAGTCATTGAGAACAGATGTTTTAATACATTACTATAGAAGTGATTCTTGATTTTGTTGTAAAATGTTGAAATGTTTTAAGTATGAAGACTTCTGTGGTAAGAATATAAACATTCATCCTCACTTACTTAATTTTTGCCTTTTCATTTCTGGGGTTTTGTTTTGGGATATTTTTTCCATTCTGTCAGAAAAATCTAGGAAATTATATTTTCATATGGAACTCTTGCATGCTCAGAACTTCTGAAGTCAATGTAGGTTTTTACTGCACAAGGATTCTGATTATGAAGCATCTTTCATACATTTGTACTTTTTCCAAAGTATATTTTCCTGTTCTTTTTATGGAGAAAGAACTAAGATAATGTGACCTTATTGATTGCACTACTGCCTGCAGTGTCCTTACTGACATCAGCACCATGCTGGGAATAGAAATGATTAGTCAACAAGAACTCACTCTCTGTTCTGTAGGGACAAAGTAAAAACAGCATGAGAACATTATTCATTAGGTATTATTGCTGCTCATTTCTCAGCAAGTAAGAGCTTTGGCTGAAGAGAAACTACTATAGAATGCATATGATCCTTAACCAAATTGAGACAGAACTACCTAAAATAATAAACTGGAATAAATTCTCAAATTGCAGGTTTGAAAGTCTCTTCTTAGCTGCTGCCTGAAAGTTTATCTTTGTTCTGCACAAGTAGAGAAGCACATTGGTTTTGTGACATTGAACTAGTCATTACCTAATTTGAGAAAAAAAAAATAGTAGTATCTTCTTCCAGGCAATAGCAGAATATTTTAAGTACTTTCCCAGGAAGTGAGAAGGACAGATTTTATTTCCTCCTGTTTCATGGATAATTCATTACCCCTTGAGTTTACAGGGATGTAGGTTGTTGGTCATGAAAACATGCCTTTATACTTCATATATATCAGTCATTCAGTCAAATATACCTGTGTGCCCCGGAGAAGGCATTGGAACCTACATAAATCCTTCTCCAGGTAAGTGTCCTAACCGATAGACTTGGGAACTAACTTTCTTCCTGTCCTCCCCTTTCCTTGAATCTTGAATTCTTTCCTCATAATGTCTAGAGCTCCCATTCAGGAATGTGACATTATGGGCTTAAGTCTTAGTCTTCCAAGAAACACAACAGTATTTTTCCAGTCAAGATATATAAATATATTTTCACAGTGTATTTATTTTAATAATCTTCTGTATGTGGTTCACTGTAAGGTATAAATAAATGATGGAAGACATTAAGAATTTAACTATTGTGTTACATTATGCACAGACTCTTAACTGAGACTGCAGTCTATTTTTATTTCTTAGTGCCTGCTAAACTAGAGTTGTTTTCTTCTTTGTTATGGAGGAAGAATAAGGTGAATGGCTCGGGGAAGATCACATTCAGGGAAGGAACATTCAATCATTCACATTGGAAGGAACCTCTGCCAGTCTGTTGGTCCAACCTCTTATGGATGAGCCAACGTAGATCATGTTGCTTAGGGCTGTTTCCAATCGAGTTTTGTGTGTCTTCAAAGATGGAGAATACAGAGCCTCTCCGGGCACCTGTCCCAGGGCCTCACCACTCTCACAGTGAAGGACTTTTATTCTGTATCTAACAGGAATATCCCTTGTTGTGATTTCTGTCTGTTGCTTTCTTGTCCTTTGTCTGTATACCTCTGGGAAGAGTCACTCAGCCTTTCCTTGTATGTGCTCAGCCCTTTATCTGTCTTGATGCCCCTCACCTGGACTAACTTAAATTTCTAGAGTCTTTCTTATATTTAGGGACCAAAACCTAGATATTTTTCCAGGCATGGTCTTGCAAGTTCAGAACAGAGCAGAAAAATCACTCTCCTTGATCTGCTGGCCACTTTCTCTCTTGCCTGGTGGACTTCGGTGACTTTAGTGATGTTCTTTTGTAAAAATCAATAACCTTCAGATTCCATCTCAAAATCAGATGCATCGTAGATGACTTTGGGGAAATGTTTGTATCACGTGTTAATTTATTCTGCAGATGTGCCATCATGAGCACTACTAACAAATATTAGCAAAGTGGCCCAGAAACACACATGAAGCATAAGGTCTCACTTCCTTGAATCAAACTCTATAGTAGATGTCAGATCTGAGGTGCAGCCTTTCCCTCTTTAATGGAGAAAAATCATATCATTAATAGGATAGGTTATGAAGGAGGATTTATGTCATTCAGCCCTCTGGAACGTAGCCAAACTGCATTTATTGCTAGCAGCTTTAAAAGGACACTGAAGGTCCTGTGTTATGAAGAAAAGGATATTTCCCATGTACTGAGCTGTGTCATAAAAGTACTTTGTAAGGGGAAGTTCCATGTCATCCTTCCTGCAGTCTGTCTGTCTTACATAGCTACTGGTTTGTGATCACCTCTAAAGCCATTTGTTACCAGCAGAAGGAAAGTAGATTAAATGAGTAAATCACAGATAGAGTGTTAAGACCAGCTATGCAATCCCAGATCAGAGGTCCTTCTAGTACATCTTCTCTCTGACAGCAGACAATAGCTGATAGTTGGAGAAAGATGATCAGAACACAACTATGAATTCACCCTCTTTCTTATAGTAACTGGAACATTGCATTTAATATTATGACTTTCCTCGGCCAATTTGTGGGCAGAGTTAAGGGTGGGGAAGAAACTCCAAACATGAGAAATGAACTCCTTCAACTAAAAGGCACTTAATGTTTTTATAATTCATGAGTATAACTTTAAAAATACATCTTGCTTCGATATATCAGTATTTTGCATATGCCCATGTATATTTGTATATATGTCTGCATGTGCATATGTGTCATTTTAATCTTTCTCTTACGCTGCTAAAGTTTGTAATGTTTCCTTGGTAAAGTCTAAAGTGTATGTGGCATCCCAGATTTCATCTACGTAATAAAAACCATGTTATCACTCATTTTATACTTTTTTAGGTGCATCTTGTGGTTGAGTTTGCATACAGACATGTCTAACTAAAAGGGGGAAAAAAAAAGAAAAGGTTTATTAATTAAAAATCCAGCACTAATTTTATCATGAATGGTTGACTTCACAGGGGAGTTTGACACAGTGCAGAGCCCTTCCACACCAATCAAAGATCTTGATGAGAGAACATGTAGGAGTTCTGGGTCAAAATCTCGGGGTAGAGGGCGGAAGAATAATCCATCACCCCCTCCGGACAGTGACTTGGAGGTATGCCTACAGTAATTAATGAATGATAATGTGGAGGTTTCTTCTGATGAAAAGTAAACTCTGAAAACTACAGCTGTGGAAATATCTTGAGGCATTTTAGAACACACCATGGAGACAGTCTCGGTAACTGAATATAACAGATACTGGTTACTGTTTTAACATACACATACAATGAGACATCGCTGATCTTTAAGACAAAGTTAGGCAGAAAAGTAAATGTGATTCAGCCTTGTACTTTTTAGCTCTAGGATAGTGCATCTTTCAGTTTCTCATGCTACAGAACCACAAAATTACGAGATCTCTGAATTGAAAACTGTAACATCTCTTAGCTTTTTTTAACAGGAAATCTCAGGTATATTACTGAGCTTAATTGCATGTATGTATGAATGCAGGATCATCTGGCTGTTGTTTTTCAAATACTTATGCAGAGGTTTGTCCTTGTGCTTGTAACCTCAGTGGATTTCAATGAGACAGCTTACATCAGTGAAGTTACGGCTGCACTTATGTATGTGCAAGATCGGTGCCTTAGTGAAGAAATATATCTGCCTAATATATGGGGTGATGATTTAAAACACAGGTGACCTCTTAGCAATGGAGTAATTATAGTATTATTACTACTGTGTTAGCACTGTGTAAGGCAGTTAGCCTTACAGTGATAGGAGGAGGAGGAGGAGGAGGAGGAGGAGGAGGTGAAGGAAGCGGAGTGCCTGTGTGTGCGGGAAACACTCCAGCCCTGGCATCAGGAGAGCATGTTTCCTGCTAGTGTGGTGTGTCCCCTGCTGCCACCAGACCAGCACTGGGAGCGAGAAGTCCTGGACAGCCGCACTGCTCTGTCTTTGCTGACCAGCGCTGGGTACAGCAGAAGACAAGACTTTTTCTGGGACTTGGCTGGCTCCTGGGTTGGCAAAGTGGACTGCAGTGCTAGGCGCTGAATGTTGATGCCATTGGTTTTATACAGAAACTTACACATTTTTTGCTTTTCAAAGGATTTAATTTTTCCAGTGAAAGACTCTAACTTCTTACATTTCAGTTTTCCTATCTCTTTTAAAGTTTACCAGTGGACATAAACCATTTACCAATATAAGGAATTTCTTTTCTTTAGTGTTTTGGGGGTTTTTTTGTTTGTTTGTTTGGTTGGTTTGGTTTTTTTCTGAGTTAGAGTAATCCATTTTATCCTACAATATCATTTAAATTCCATATGACATTATCTGTGATATATAGCACTTTTACCCAAGATTTAATTTTATCTATAGAGTAGAAAATAAAGAAGAACCTTGAATCAGTAAGATTTGCAGAATAGTATCTGAGAGTACTGTTTAAGTTAACAATTATGTTTGTTTGACACACCATCACATTTCTGAAATCTGTGTTATACAGCTTTTTTGAAAAGCTTTTTAGAGGACAAGTAATAAACGGTTGAAGAGTTCAAAAGTTACTCTCTTTCTGACTTGTACCATGCATGATACACTGTTTTTGCTGATTTTCAGAGAAAAACCTCTTGGTTAAGTGAGTGGTTAAACTTTAGCACTCAGGTGACTTTTAGTCTCCCTGGGGTGGGATGGTGGTGGGACATTGATGTTATTTATTTAATAATATTATTCCCACTTCTGTTTTCAGCGTGTCTTTGTTTGGGATTTGGATGAAACAATCATAGTTTTTCATTCACTGCTTACAGGATCCTACGCACAGAAGTATGGCAAGGTATGTGAACTGGCAATTCTGTGTAGATTCACTGTATTTGGCCTGCACATGTACATGTTTTTCACCTTCTCTGTTGATCATGGCTTCGGTGAAGTTAGAGGGAAAGTGTACAGTAAACCCTGTTTTCAGAGGGTTAATGTGAAAAAGTCAAGGAGAGAAATGTGACACAGACCCTATGTGCAATATATGAGGCAGGGCTGAAGCGATGCTGCAAATGAGGGAAGATTTTGTAGAGGAACAAGGGTGAGGTTCCTGAGGTATGTTGGAAAAGACACTGCAGGGAGATAATAGATGTTGTGATCAAATGGAAATAACTGACAGCATCTGGATGCATAGAGGAAGAAATAAGAAATAAACTGGAGTGACAGGTGAATTTACAGGGAAATTGATGAATCAGGATGAGTAAGTAAGAGACTGACCTGTTTCAATGCCAGATGCAGATGTTATTCTTTGACTCCCCAGCTTTTCCGTTGAAGCGTTGGTTCCCTTGGCTGGCTCTGGGGTGAGTAATGCTGGGGAGTGAATCCCTTTCCCCAGCAGACCATTGTACACATCCTCTCCCCTCCAGTGAGATCCAAAAGGAGTTCAGGTCACGGAGCAGCAAGCAGGAGAGAAAGAGGAAGAGTGAGGGAGTCGGAAAAAAGCAGTCGCAGCCTGCTGAGTCCGATGGGAGCCCTGCTGGGCTGGTGGTGGGAGCCCAGGGAGTGGTGCTCAGGCAAGGGTAGAAGGGACTGGTGGGAGAACCAGTGCATAGCAGAAGGAGGGGGCTGCTGGCAGGGGTAGAAATAAAAGGCCTGGATAAAAAACCAAAATTAGGGCAAATCTATGGAAGGGAAAAAAATAGACAGGAAGGATGTTGGTATGTAGATATATGGATGTAGATTTTCTAGGTATTGTGCCATATAAGTGAAATTAATAAAAAAGGTATTTTTTTTAAGAACATAGCCATGTCCATATTATGTTAGATGAAGGGCATAAGTTTCCTGCCTTTTAATCCCAGTCAGAATCAGATTCTCAAAAGAGGATGTGAGAAACAGTACATTAGTGAAATGCTTTCCACACCCACCTCCCCAGTCAGTGGGTTAGAAATGTCCAAAACCAGAACCTGTGGGTTATAACTGCAGATGGGCCAGTCCTCTGTGTTTTGAGACAGCTGTTTGTGGTTAATAAAAGAGAATGGTAATAGGAAAACACACAGGCCCAGACAACAATCTGAATTTTTGGAATGCTAAGATAAAGGTAATTATTCATGTCATGTAGAAACCAGCATTGCTTGTTTTGCTGCTTCACGGTGCCAAATTAGTGCACATTTCCGTGCTCTGTCCAAAACCCCCCTTCTGCTGTTCAAACACTGTAACTTGTGCTTCAAACACTGTGTATACAGTGACTTTGTCAGAACCATTTCTAACTTATGATTATCAAAAAAAGTGAGAAACCCAATACAACATGAACATTTATATCACTTCTAAGTGTAGCCCATAGACTGCCACAGAACTTGCTGAATTGCCCCAGTGAGACAGTCATTCCTTTCATCCTTTTTCGATTGTGCCCTCGGGATATTTACATATGCCATCTCATATAATACATGACTAATGTCCAAGCCAACTTTAATAGAAAGTTTTAAAATTCAGAGTACATTTTGTAGGTCATAAACTTCTATGAGTAACTTCAAAAACTGTCTTAAAGACAGAAGCAGAAATTAATTCCTTCCTTTAAAAACCCTCACTTTTTTATGAGTAGGGATATTTTAAAAAATCCCAGTACCACTGTTCTTTAAGAACCCATACAGAGTCCTTAGAAAGAGTAATGGCATATTAACAGCCAGCAGTACTGACAGCAGGTAAATTTGGCTTGTATAAACCAAGAGTATCTCAAAGGCAAGTGAAATTAATGTAGCTCTGCTACTGAGATCAGCATCGGTAAACAAATGTCATGAATAATCATGAAGAAAAAGTATAATTATTTTTTTTTTAATTTTATTTTTTACTGATACAAGTAGGGAAATGTGTTTGTTTCCAGAGACTATAAAATAAAAAGTAGTAGTCATTTTCCTTCCTGCAGTTACTACCTTTGCCATATTTATGTAGAATTCATTGGGAAGGTAATTGCCAATGAAACTCAAACACATATTGTTGGCTGTATGGAAGCTAGAGCAGTAGGAAAGGAAGTACAGGGAGAAATTATCATGAGCAGGATTTAACTTTTGCATGTCATTGAAGTGTTGCCTAAACTTATGTGTCTGAGCAAAATGCCTAAGAGGTTAGACATGGAAGAAGGGAAAGATAGCACAGCTGGAACCTCAGTCAGTCTCTGGTGCAATGACCTCTTTAGCAGATGTGGCCTTTATCTTTTCTATGTATGATTTCCATCTGTAAACAAGATCTTAATCCAGACTGAAGTCTAGTTTGTTGTGAGAGTTAAATTCACAGGAAACACAGACTTTTCCCCTTCCCCCATATTTAAATATTCTAAATTAGATTAATTAGTCTTTAATGTGAACATTGCTTTGAGGGAAGACATCTTCTTATACTAAGTGTGCTCACTTGGTACTTTCAAGAGATGAGATGCTGTGTTTAGAGCTAGTGTGAATATACAGACAGGCAAGGATACTAATTTTCAATTCTTTCCCATCTACTCCTTGACATTGAAACTTTATTCGCCTTTTCCACTATCTTTTTACCCTATTTCTTGCACAAAAGGGCAAGACCAAAACATTCAGAAGTTACTCTTTTCATCTCTCTACTCTGCTTCAATTCAGGTTGCACAGGGAATGAAGTCAGGAGAGGTGCAGCTTGTGGGGGTGGCCATCACGCTGTTATGGCCAGGTGGAGGGACCATTTATGAGTTCAGGAGTGCTTGAGACAAACCAGGAGACAAACAGTTTCTCTTTCAAAAGATTTCTACAGTTTAACAAGTGGTTGGAGTAGAAGAGAAAAAGGAAAGGCAAAACAGCATCCACAGAGACAATAGGGGCATTAGTTGGCATAGATTATGTGGGAAGGCCTGGAACCAGTAGGCAAGTTTCAGGTCATGTATTCATCAAGAGAACAATACATTTCTGGCTTATGCCTGAGGATTTCTGAAGTTGAGAATGGATCCTGCCCTTGGTATACACTTGTCCAGCACTTTGCATGGTGTGATAATTGTTTGATACCAGAATTATAGAGGGCTGTTATAATAATCATGTTAAAAACAAAACTAGTGATTTGCTGAAAGATTTAACTTGTTGGATGTAGCTTTAAGCATCTCATTTAAAACAGAGGGCAAATTGCTGCTTCTTATCTGGGCACCAGTAGAGTAGAGCTTTAAATTCCACAGAAGTGGGAGAGATTTGCCCAGAGGTTGGTCAATGCATCACTTTGATATTTAAAATAGAGAACTTAGAGGAATATTCTGTGGCTTGCTGTTTTCCACCTGTAGGTGTTTCTGTCTGAATTTTGGTGTAGTGGTTATTTTATTGGGCTGTTCAGAGATAACATAAAAAGATAATAAAAAATACACTACACCTCTGTTAGGTTTCAGGGAAACCATGCTGCCTTCCAGCAGTAAGAGTACCCTTCATTGTTCAGCTCGTTTTCTCATCTGTTTCGTACTTCATAAAACCAGTAAATTTCTATTTTTAATTATTTGACGCAGTAGCAAATTACGAACATCGGTATCTGAGCTGTTATTTTATGACTTGTGTGGCTGATTATGGTTTTTGCAGCTGAGCACCAGTTGGCAGATACAGTTTTGTACAATGTAGAGCTCTTAAGTGAGGGTTTGTTGATGTGACAGGGCATGTGTTAGTTGTCATCATCTGTTAAATGTTTATGAGGTACATTCTTATTCCCTGTGAACAGTGTGTATTATTTATTCCATTGCATTCCAGTTATTCTTGCTGATTTAAGGTTGATTAAGATGGAGTTTTGTCTGCCTCTGAGCATTTATATTTCATTAATTTCTCCCAGGTCGCTTCGGATAACAAGGATTCCCAGATAAATGCTGTGACTCAAGGTGTAACTAGTTAAAAAAGAATGAAAGTTCCATGTGACCTTAGATGGGGGAGAACGTGATTTCCAAGTGCAAAACTCAAAACAAATTCATACTTGGTGATCACGCTTAGACATTTTTGATAGCACTGACAATGATAGAAAGTTGTCGAGGAGGCCACATTAACTTTCTACGCTTCTCTGGAAAGGGCTCAGAAGTTTTTTATTACTCACTCTCTGCTTGTCAAGTTATTAAATAGAAAATCTTTGTTACTGTTAGCACCCATGGTGCATTCCCAAATTCACTTACAAATATGTTGTTATTCACCTGTACTAATAGTGTATTTCTCATGACCTCCATTCACTCCCTCATTGTCTGAGACCTCTGAGCCCATTTTCCTTCCTCCTTCTAGGGAGTGTGAAACAGAAACTTCCTATGGAGTTTGTGAGGTTTTTCTTCATCAGTCATCAGATATGATTATTAAGAAAAGATGTATTCTCTTCCTCCATTGCCACCCACATGAAGCTCTTTTGGGAACAAGTGTCCCCTATGAGAGAGTGAGAGCTGAATTTAAATATGAGATTCCTATGTAATGTAGAGAAGTGCCTTTAAGCTAGAAATACTGGTATTTAAGCATTTCCACCTTTTCCAGAGGTCAGTTTTGTTGTAAGTCTGTTCAAGACAGCCACCCATTGAAAATCTATTCTTATAATATTATTCCTATATTTTGCTAGTTTTCTCAATTATTTTTAAGGCTTCACACATAAAAAATCTGTCACCAAGATTCTACCTGACAGTCTATTTATCTGTTTGTTTTCTGAGGTTTTATACAATTTGGTGTGTTTGTGGGTTTTTTTTCCAAGAAATGAAATTATTTTTAACATCTTGTGCTGAAGCCTGACTTTCCAAGACAATATTAAATAGATTTTTTATCCTAATGTACACTGAAATTTTGGGGCTTCATTCCAGTCACTTTCCTCTTGGTTAAAACATTTAAATATTGGTCCTTCCAGGATATTTTTATCTAGTCTCCCAAGAGGCATTCCAGTGGATGGACCAGTCTAGTACAGAAATCCACAGACAGACAGTCTGGCTCCAGTTCAGTGCCTTCATACTAATGTAACTAACGTAAATTGTATTTTGGTATACAGAGGTGCTGTAGCCTGTCTTGATTCTTTTGCATTCTAATGATATCTGGCTAAAATCATGCCTCTAAGAGCTGGAGCGTTGTTCTTTATCCTGCACATTATCTGGGGAAAACTTCCAGAATTATTTTTTTTATTATTTTTTCCTCTTTTGTATATGTTTGCACAGAGTAGCACAAAATACCATTTTGGCAGAAGTTCAGTCTGCCTCTTATTCAGTTTCTCAATTTTCTGTGTGCAAATCTCTATAAGCTACACACATCTCTTGCTTTCTGTTCCAGCACTCAGTTCTTTGTGCCACTCAAGTCAGACTGCAACTTCTGCTTCAACTTCAAACACAGTAAAACAATGATTGGGATGTTCCTCCACATTCTGCAACCATTATAAAGGCACAAGAACCTGACAAATCTGCTTTCTCTGTCTATTTTTGTATGTGAAGGAATGAACTTAACAGGGCAAGAGCTAGAATGTGATGTTTAATTCTTCTTAAATAGTTGCAGTGCAAGTTTTGGCCTATTTATTACAGGAAGAATTGTTCATGTCTTCAGAATTCAATTCCAGTGACTGTTCTTATCAGAAGTTGTTATGGGGAGATCCCAGACTGATTTAATGCTAAGCTGAAATTAAGTCTCTTTGCTTTAATTTATTTTATATATAGTACCTAGCAATATCCTACCCATGACTCTGTCAAAACAGGAACATAGGAAATCACATTTTAGCAGGGAAAAATTCAAGGCATAGTTGGTTACAAAAATACAATTAGTAAGAAAATCATAAAAGCTTTGTCACATTTACATGGTTCAACTATACTAGGCAAGGCAGGAAATTGTGATACATAGTTGGTAGTTTCTGTAAAAACAAATTGGATTATAATGGAATATGTTATAGCAAATTTCCGCATTTAAGTCTGCTTCTGCCCAGGAAGGGAAAAAAAGAGTCTGAGAATCAAAAGTCTGAGATTCCAGTCTTGGAAGCACTCCAGTGAATAACAACTCACATAAATAATAATGAGTTACCACCTGTGCATAAAGTTATGCACGTGCCTTAGTGTTCATAGGATTGAGGTAAAGAAACATGTTGAAAATACTCTTTATTATATTGTATCTAAGAAGAAAAATTTAGCATTTACTGTTCATAGAAAAAAAGCTCAAGAGAAAGGAGAAAGAAACACATGTTTATATGTGATGACATTTTGAGAAAAACATTATGCCTTGATGAGAAATCTCATGAGTCCAGAGTATTTTGATGATTTGTGTTTCAAGTATATCACATGAGTTTTGGGAAATCTGTTAATGTGTGTTCTTTAATCATCCCATTGGAGAACTGACCTTTGCACTTGCTGCTGTCTTCAGTCATGTGACTTTCAGATCCTGTGAACATGACTGCAGAAGATGTAGGGGATGAAGTTATGTTACTAGGCACTGTGTTTGGTTTTTACTTCTGAAAGACACACTAGACCAGTTCAAGGGTCAACATAAAAATACTACTTTTTACCGCCAGAGAATCACGTCTAACTTTGGATCATTACAATTTCTTGTACACTTCTTTCCCCTTCAAGTCGGATTTTTTCGTGAGCAAGGGTCAAACTATGTCTATGGTTCAGATTTTACCATTAGGTTTTAAGTGCTTGAGAGCAGAAGCCATCTCTTATTCCGTCATGAAGCCCTGGAGTAGAAGACGTCTGATCCTGATTGGGAAGACTTTTTTCGTAATGCTAACAAATTATCATGTGAGGGTTTGTGTGATTTTGTTGCCAGATACTAGTAAACTTTTAGACTTATAATCTCAAGGTATTTAAGAAGGGATTTCTGAAAGCTTAACTAGCATCAGAGTTTAAGTGATGAAATATAGACTTTTTTTTTAGTTTGTTTAATGAGGATCACATCTATTAGAAGTCTATTGCAGTACACATAAAAAAGTTAAGTGAACTCCACAAGCTCAGGCAGATCATTAAGTACCAGATGTCAGCTAAGAATCAGGAACTTTCCACACAAGAACTGTGTGTTCTTATTCTAAAACAAACAAGGTAATGCAAATTGGCTTAACTTCTTTCTTAGCCAGCCTAGCAAAGTTAAATTAATTATCTCACATTTACTGTACACTAAATGCTCTGAGACAAGCTGTCTCAGATTGGTAGATTTGTGTTATCTTGCTGAGGTACGGCGATTTGATAGTGTGAAAGCTGACCTACAAACAAATGCAACATTTTGAATGAATCTCATCCAGGGACAGGAATTCTGTATTTCATCAGAAAAAAAAGGGAAGATCTGTACCTAAACAACAAACTTACATGTGTTTTCCATTCCTGTGGACCACCTAAAGAATTGTGCCATAGATTATAGGCACACTGAAGAAAACTTAAAACACTTACAAGTGCTTTGTTGAATGAATACATGAAATAAAATCATAAAGGAGAGACCAAAAATTCATGAGTGCCTGCATGGAAGAAGGGTAAATATTGAGATGGAAAAGGATTAAGTGCAGGGTTTGAAGATAGATACTGGAGCGGCAGAAAGTCTGGGAAAGAAACGATAAAGGCCTAAGTACAGGCAAGGCACTGATGGTTTATCCAGAATGAAAGCCAGTCTGGGGAAACGGGCATAGATTCAAGCTACCATTTGTATTTTTATAAAGCAGAGACATCAGAAATTAAAAAGGCCTCTTAAATCACACCTTCTTATCACAGTGTAGGATAATTACTTACAAAGGAATCATTTGGTAGAGATGACTACCTTTGCTAGTCCAGATTAGTATGACCTTGGTGAGGTATGACCTTCTGTGTTCCCAGAAATTGGGAAGAAAAGCCAAGAGATCTGAGGAATTCTGCAGTGAACTGGGTCTCACTTGAAGTAACTTAATTCCTACCAATGCTGCTGGCTCAGTGAGTTGAGTCAGAAAACTTAGTTACTGCTCCATGATGCAGCTTTTTTCTGCCCACAAATTGACAGCCAAGATACTTAAGGCCCAGGGCTGAAAAATTTAGTGTATTCTTATAGTAATAAATACTGGGTTTCTTGCATATATCTTTTGTGAGAAGTTCCTTCCCTGTTTACAGCCTTCTTTATGCATGTTTACATATGGCCACCCTGCTTTCCCTGTTAGTTTAGTCAGGTTGCAAATGCCAGTCAATTGACTTTCAAAAAAGTTGGTATTTCAACAGCCACAGCTTCCCAAATGTTCTCATGCATGTTCAGCAGACTCTTCTCGTAGCGTTATATTAAAATAACTTAATACTGAAAGGATTTTAGAGGCGTTTCTTGCAGTGTTAATTTTTCTAAACATTTATATACAGCAGCTTTGAAAGGAGTTCTGATATAACTTAAAGGTATTTGAGTAGTTAACCTTGCTTTCTGTTTTTTAAGGATCCACCAATGGCAGTGACCCTGGGACTGCGAATGGAAGAAATGATTTTTAATCTTGCTGACACGCATTTGTTTTTCAATGATCTAGAGGTAAGAATCGAAATAATATAAACACCATTACTGCTTGGTTTTTTAACATAGTGGTTCTGCTGTACATTAGTGTTTGGTGTGTGTGACATTTTCCACCTATCTAGACTTCGGGTTTGTCATACATTGATCAGAGTGAGTGACTCTGATTGCTCACTGCTAGGTGGAAATGACTTCCAGTGGCACCAGAGTCCTTCCATAAAACTGGGTGAGAGAGGGAATCTGCAAACTACCCTTTGCTCTCTTTGTCCTATGGCCATCTTTTCAGTTTCCATGGATTTAGAGCTGTCTGCAGTCATTTCCAGGAGGGAGACATATCTGCCTCCCATTCTTTCTCATGAAGTTGTCTACATTTGCTTTCAGTGTGTGCAATTATAAGACCACAAGAGACTCTGTCCTTCACATAACTGAGTGGAGTTTTGGCCACAAGCGTCCCTTTCTTACTCAAAGGTAGAATATTCTTCATTTGCCTCAAAAACTGCAGCATCAGAGAGCTGTGACTATGATAGATGTACTTATCAGTGATGTCTCTTACCAAAATAACCAGCTAGCCATGTATTTTGTTGTGATGTACCGAGGGTGTGCAATCTGGCATCTGGTCAGAAAGGGGAGAACGCTCTTCCTAGGGAGTGGCCAATGTGGACTGCTCACCTGTCAGAAGCACACACATGGACTGCTGCAGGGACAGGGGTCTGGAAAGCAGGCTCGTCAGATGCGCTTCACAGACTTTTCACTTCATTCTTGGAGTCTGGATCTCTTAACTTGGAAAGTGACAGTCTTCTAACCATGTGTGTCAAGAGACAAGGGACAAAAAACAGTTCTCAAATTAAACTATGGAGTTTTCAGAACTTCCACTGGTCTAAATGAGTTGTTTTCTTACTTGGAGTGGATTCCAGAGTTACCCTCCATGGACAGATATTTTGCCACTAATAGCAATTGGGAGACTTTGAGGTTTTATTTAAAATGCCAGAGAAAGGTTGGTGTTTTATTGAAATTCTGGTGACTTGACAATGCAAGTGCCTTCAGTGACTGTTCTTCAGATTCCCTGTACTGGGGACAGAATCTAAAGCAATTTTTCAAAGCATTGTTTAAATTTCTGTTTAACAGAACTTTGCCCCTCTGTGTTCAGATTTCATGTGGCATCCAATGAACTTTAAGCCATTTGGTAGCATATGCCCAGAGTTCTTCAGTCTTGTCCTGAGTTCAAGTGGAAGTGTTCAGCAAAATGGAGCTTTGCCCTCTTTCCATACCTCTATATTCTTGCTTATGGCTATTGAAGCTTCGTTCCTTTCTCTCAGTATTTATTTATTTATTTATTGTAGATCTCAGGTTCAGCTGTCATAAGTGGGTTGTCACATTTTGTATATTCTTCATAGGGTGGTTTTACTATCCTGTCCAAAAATTCACACTCCAGCTCATTCCAGAGCTTGAAGAGCATCCAAACAGTTTTCAGTTTTAGGTAAACCAAAAAATACTATTTGGGGGCTCTCTTGGAGAATCTCATAACTCAATCAATTTGATTCTTTAAAACAAATTTCTATATGTAATTAAGTATTTTCTAGCCCAAAATACATCTTTGTTTCAAAATCAGCTCTCTTACAAGATTACCAAAACTCCAAACTTCTTGTTCTGAAATGAGCTAGCTGTATGCACACATTCTGGCATATGCAAGAAGACCAACAATTTTCTATCTTCCGGCAAATAAGATATATATGGCAGTTGCCATACAGTTCCTGTGCCGAAGTAAGAAGATGCATCCTTTAACATACAGATGAATAAATCTGTCTGTTTAAATATGTCTGCAGAGCCCATGGCCAGTACTGAATGGTAATTACAGTGTATCTGCATGATGTTTGTGTAATGAATTCTGAGAATTCCCCAATTCTGACTCAGGATCTCTCTCTCATCTCTTCTCTCAATCTCTTTTTCTCTGTCTTCCTCTCTATATCCTCCCCCAGGAAAGGGGAGGTGAGTGCTGACCTGCTGATGGTCGTGGTCATCATGACACACAAGACCTTCTTGTGTTCTTGCTTACAGTTCTTACTGGAAAAAAGTGAAATAGGATTTTATTCACTAGATAGATTACTTATGGTTTCATCATCTCTCTTTTTTAGTGCTGAGCCATCAGGTACCATACTTTCTGTCTTGTTTTCATCCTCATCACACAGTAAATGTCATGGCTCTGGACATAAAAACTGTAATGTACTAATGAACCTATATTCCTGTAATATTGTCTCCAGTCACTCTGTCCTCTAATCTCTCTTTTTTCCCTGTCTTTCTTGGTTGCAAACACCACATACCAGGGTCTAGTAATTATAACCAAGTTATTGAAAGTTATCACATATAAAAATAAAGTTTTCCTTCCTTTATGCAAATCTGTCTCACTACAATGACTGCTGATGCAGAAATTCCGATCTGATGAGACATTCCCCACTGACCCAGTAACCCATGTTCTAATCAGCCAAGCTACACTTTTATTTCAGGCTAGGCTGTTCTCCAGATATTTCCTTCTCAGTGTATAAATTTTAGTTAGCTTGAGAAGTATCGCCTGGGAGGGCAGTTGGTATTCTGCCATGAAAATAGGAATTGAGTTTGCTGCGCCAAAAAGTTCAACTGCCTAAACAATGCTTAGAGAAGGAACTCAGTTCTGTAATAATATCCAGACTAATGCATTCTATTCTTAATCAGGTAAGGAATAAAATGAAGTTTTTCTCCCTGTCTCGGTATTAATTTTAAGACAGCTTTTAAAAATGTTGGTAGGGCATAATATGCACACAAAAAAATCCCAGTTTCTGCAAATTGCAAGTAGGAATTTGGACATGAATCTCTCCCTTCACTCTCAGGATAATGAAGAAAAAAGAGTATTTCTTTCAAACAAACTGTATTACAATTTTTATGATAATCCAACCATAATGTAAATAAGATTTTGTCACCTTTTTTTTTTTTTTTTCATGAAAAATAAAATAGGATTTAGGTAAGTCTTAGAATTTGGGAGGTAGGTCAAACTAGTTTTGACAGATACTGAAGCATATTAAAAAAAAAAAAAAGGGTCTTCTGTATAGAAAGCATAGTGCTGAATATTCCCTCAGTAATAATGTTCTTGTGTTCAGTGTGGTGAGTCAGTGTTTATACTGGATAATGAAATTATGTCCGTTCCAGGAGGATAATTTTTATGGATGATTTGTTGATTTTATACTCTCAAATTTTTAGGCTCTAAATATTGCTGCAGAGAATTGACTGCACTCAAATCTAATTTAAATTAGTATTGCTTCAAGAAAAAGCCAGTTATTGTGCCTAAATTCCTTTCCTGTACTCTCAGTAATAGGAAATATATTTTATCTTGGCTTTGACCTTGAACAGACAGTGAGCCACTGTGACTTGAGTGTAGCCAGTACTGTAGCTGATGTGAAAAGTATTCTACCTTAACATTTAAAGTGACAGAAAGTTTGGTTTCTTTCCTTCCACCCCACAACTGCTTAATATCTTTTAAAAGCAAACTCAGATGTAGCGTTGTGCCGCCAGTTTCCTATTTCTTTTGGGAAAAGTAGAGAACTATCTCAAATCTGCTCAAACCATCTGTTTTGTTTTTCAGAATTTTTTTTCACACCATAGAAGTGAATTTGTAAAATGTAAACAGTTTAGTTGAAACAGATAAGTAAACATGAAAACAAAGTAAAGCAAAGCAAGGAGTGGTGGGCACATGAGGATGTGATTGGTCAGCAAATGTGTATTGTCAATATGTTGAGGAGGTGAGACATAGCTTGGAGAGGGAAAGAGGAAGGAGGGTGAAAGGAGTAAGCTGGAGAGTGCAGCTGGGTTTGATGCCCTTATAGATTTAAAAACCTTCTTGCAGGGATGAGGGACAAGTAATCTGAAAACTGCAAGTTCACCTCATCTCCTTTTCCTGGAGTCAATGAACAAACTGTGAGATAAAAAAAATAAAAGTAAACTGCTGAGTCTTTGCCACCTACTCATATTTAACTTAATAATGAAATTATCAGCAAAGCAGATACCTGGAATTCTCAAGGCTGGAACACTGTAGCTGAAAGGCTTAACAAAACCCAAACAATAGCAGACACTCCTTATCCATCAGGGCTTCTGTGTGGCCTCCATTTAATTAGTACACCTTCAAATCCATCAGACTGATTTTTAAACTTTTAAAATTAACTTATGTTTTTGACCAGTTCCAGAGAAATCTGTGGAGGTAATTAGGAAGCCAGATATTGCTCAGATATTGCAAAATACAGAGTTAGAATTTGTCCCAGTGGGACTTCTTGTCTGATTTTGAGTTCCTGTCCTAATCTGGGTGGAATATAGTTGCATTTTTTTTTCTGGAGTATAAATAATAAGGATGGATAAAGAAATGAATCTTTTCTTTCAGATGCCACTTCCCCTTTTTTTTTATCTTTTCATCTGCTATACTCTTCCAAAAGAAGCTTCTTTAAAATATTCTGTAGCTCATGATAATCTCCTCAGACAGAAACAAAAAAATCTGTTTCTCCAGTGGGGAGAAGAATGGTTCATTTCTGTTCCTTCAATGCAGCCCTTTCATGCCTGTCTTAATAGATTAGGTCAGATGAGCAGAGTTTGACTACTCATTCTTTTAGACTTAACACAAATTTTTAAATTATGTTTGCTTGCATGATGCAATGAAATTATGTATTGCAAAATGAAGTTATATGTATTTATTTTATGCAAAAATTGTGTTGTTTTTTTTAAACAACTTTCTTCATGTGGGTAAAATTCTGTTAAGTTTTCATTCAGTGCAAAGCAAGCAAAACAGAAAGAAGAAAGGCTAATTCCTCAAATTCACACTCTAGGAACTTGTGGTATACACATTTGAAAATCAGTCCTATGTTCAGATTTATCCTTTATCTGGACAACTTAGCACTGGTACGAGACTGAGATTAGAAACTGATAACTGCATACTTACTCCTGCATGTCACAGGGAGTCTGAATTAAGTGCTGCTTGTCAACAACTTTATTTGACATGAATGACTCAGACCACTATTTGAGGCACAGAACTGGGCATTTTGAAAGCTCAGCCTCATTTTGTCTTAGTGATGAGAAATAACAGAAAATATTAGTTGGGGAGTAAGTCTTAAATATGCCCTTGAACTTTTTAATAAATTGTGTTAGGATTATGTTAACAACAGCTATTTTAAATATTAAAAAATTGCTTACTTACAGGAAAGTAGAATCTTTGACACTGAATTCCAGGTGTGTCTTTGGGCTAAGATGTTGTAGCAACTACGGAAAACAGTAATATGATACCTGTTCATATTTATTGTTAGCTTGAGTTATTTATTTGTGCTTCCCCCATGTTTTTCTATCTTCCTGCTGTACCCACTGTGAAGAAAAGGATATTTGATAGCTATCCAATTATAAAACTAGCTTGTAGGGGAGTTCAGTTTTCCAATATACCTCAGTTCCCTGGAGTTACTTGCATCTCTTCTGAAAACAGGAAATAATATAGTTCCTCAAGACTGCTTGATTATCTGTGATTTTTCCAGTCAAAGGCATTCGGCTAAATCAGTAAAAGAATCCGATAAGCAACCAAACTCTTAGACACTTAACAGAAGTTATATGCCTGTTGAGGTTCATCACCACTAGCTTCTAGGAAGTGGGAAAATAAAGTTTAGGTGATTTTGGAATATTCGTATGCCAAAAAGACTATAAATGAGACTTGCAATTGTTGGGGTTTTTCAAGTAAAATCATTTTAATCTAAAATCACACTAAAATTACATATCACTTTCCTAAAGGCCTATTTTAACTAATAATTTACACATGTAGGAGTTGAAGGCTGTATTATTTTAAAGAAATTGTGATAGGAAGTTGTAGGCGTACATACGCTGCCATCTTCTGGTGCAGTTAGTGGCCTGCACAGATCATTTTTTTAACATCTGTACTAAGTGTATGGTGAGCATAGTCTCTTATAAGATAATTTATCATCTGGGCTTTTTTCAACAGGAGTGTGATCAGGTTCATATAGATGATGTTTCTTCTGATGATAATGGACAAGACCTAAGGTAAGATACAGCATTTGTTTCATTTTTCTTTTTCTTCAAAGATTAAATAAATTGAGAATGTACAGGAATACATTGTATTTATTTTTACTGTATTTTGGGTGTTTGCAGTACCTACAGTTTTGCAACTGATGGCTTCCATGCAGCTGCAAGTAGTGCAAACCTTTGTCTGCCAACAGGTGTAAGAGGAGGGGTTGACTGGATGAGGAAGCTGGCTTTCCGTTACAGAAGAGTAAAAGAGTTGTATAATACTTACAAGAACAACATAGGAGGTGAGTTTAATTGTCAAAACCAATTTAGAATGCTGATCAGGTTAAACTGCATGGCGATGAACTCAGGCTGAGGGAATGTGCCTTGGAATCCACGGCATGAATGGAAAGTGAAATGTGACTGAACCTTGGGCCTATTGAAAGCTACTGACTGCAATGGCAGAGACAACACTGTGCGGATGTGCAGGAGAACTGGAGATGGGGAAAACAAGCAGGCTTCCATTTTGCTTCCACAGTGCCCATTTTTTCTCCTTCAAACTCATCTCGGCCATACTTACCTTGCTGATTGGCTAAGCCATTTGTTCTACGTCAAATGCTGTTCTAGAAAAGAGGTTGCATAGTTTCCACAGCACAATTTGATTGTGGCTGGCCTTTTCCATCCTACCTTTTCATGATCTGGTTGGTAAAAACACACTGTCTGATGAGCTCTCTGCTAGTCTGTTTTCACCAGGAGGTGCAAGAAAATTCTAGCACTTCCATGCCACTAGCCCCTTTTGTTGAGTCTGTAGCTTGCACAGTTAATTCTGTTAGCAAGAAATCCGAGTCATCTTTGGGCCAAGAGCTTTCCTGTTACTCTTTTCATTCATGGACTCATTCCTGTCTGTGCCAGCAAGCTTGTAGGAAATCAAGCAGCAGAACTGAAAGAATCTGTTCTGGAGAGTCCTGTGTGACTTGCAGAGACAGACAGCCCTCTTCTGAGAGGGGAATATGTCAGCTGACTCCCCCAGGAAGAGACTGTGAGAACAGGGAATGCTTACAAGTCTTCAGGTATTGCTGCAGCCACAGTTGAGGATAAGATGAGGCCAACCCAACTGGGAGGGTGTCCAAGAAAACACTCTCCCATTCTATATCATGGGTGTTTTCAAGTCATCTGAAATTTATTTTAAAGGAATCTGAACCTCGAAGTAAAGCTCACCTTCAACAAAACCAGACAGTTTAGTGTTCTTTTAGCACTTCCTGCAGTCTCTCAGAAATGGGAAATAGTACAAGTAATATGGACAGTGAATTAGTCATTAGTTTCAGCATTTTCTAAATTACGTAAATCTGGAATATATATTTTTTTCTCTTAGTAGTTCAGAATCTTTACTTGCCACAGGAAGAAGCAATAGGACCAAAGTAGATATGTGGCTTTTACTTGCCCTGCCTTGCCCTTCATTGATGTCATGAATAGAGTTTTTATATATTAATAATACTTATATATTAATGATACTTGAAACCGTATTATCCAAAAGTTTACTGGGTTTTCTTTTTTTTCCTAATGCATCTAAGATTTTGAAGCTGTTGCATTTCATAAAACCTTTAATACTAGTAAGGTTTTGATTTTCTCCCACAAATCCTGCTTCTGAAATATATTCTATCCTTAGCAGGATGGAATCTTCCTTCATCCTCTACTTCTTAACATTTTTAATAGTCTTTTTAACATATATGTATCTATTTATTCAAAATAGCTGTTAGAAGAGAACAGAAGGCTAGATCAAACTAGGTATTTTAAGGTTGCTTCTTTTCAGATTTTTGAAGTCAGTCATCACCACTTCTTGGGAACATAGGGTGTGAAAGAGAAGAGGGATACTATAGGTCATGAAGCCTGCTTCCCTGCCCTTCAAGGGCCAAATCTAAATTTAAAATAGCTTGGTTGCAAAGAACTCATGTCTCAACATTGGTTTGGTATTTGGGTATTTTTAAAAATCTGACCATTTATATACAGAAGGAGAGTTTAAGGTGCTTTTAAGAGCTAACTGAGATATGGAAACATAAGATGTACAGCTCTTTCAGGGATGTAAATGCTATAAAAGGAGCTATCATTACTAACTACAACAGGACATGAACAGCAAGTCATCAGCAAACAAATGTATTTCCATATGTGCAACCTGAGGTTCACTTATATACAAATTCATAATCAGGGCAGTTTTAAACATACGCAGGTATTGCAAAGGCAAGTTTATTCTAAAGTGTCTTCTTTTGTGAGTCTTTGCCTATGATCCTGAGGGTACGGATCTCCTTGTCCTCTGATAATTAGAGAGTAAGATATATGTGAGGAGTTGGTTGAAAAAAAATGTATTTCTGAAAGGTATACTTTGAAACATAGTAAAATACCCGGAATTGACCGAAATAAAAATATAAATCAGATGACTAATTATTAGTATCTGCAATGCTCACTAACGTTGCTTGATATAGTAAAGTGCAAATAAAAACAGAGAGCAATTTACTGAGACTTGAAGACAACAATTTCTCTTTAATGTTTTTTCAAGTTCTAGTGGAATTTAAAATAATAACAATGGCCATAAAGTCTATACATTGCAGCTAATTACAGAATCTAATTTTTTTTTTCTTCTCTTGCTTTTTTACATGGAAGGACTTCTGGGTCCCGCTAAAAGAGATGCATGGTTGCAATTAAGAGCAGAGATTGAAGCTCTGACAGACTCCTGGTTAACAAATGCGCTTAAATCATTATCGATTATCAGCACAAGGTATGTATTTGAGTCTACTGTGAAAATTATTCTAATTTTGGACTTGTAATGGCTGGGTTTTGACATGTTAGGTTATAATATATTAGTGCCTTTAAAGAACAGTTCTAATATCACTTTTGAATAGGATTTAGGAAAAATTCCATGGAAAATTATTTCATTTTCAGTGATTCCAGCATTTATTAAAGTTAGTATTAAATATATTATAAAATGTAATAAATGTTCTGGTGTACCTTGAAAGGGTTTTGTAGAATTCTGAGAAAGCCTTTAATTTATTATGTTCTGGGCAGCATCCTCTGAATTCCACATCTCTCTTTTCTGTCCTTTAATGTTTATGCCTATTCACCATGCTACTAAATACTGTATAGACTGCAGAACACAAAAACTTTTTCCTTCTGTCCTTATAGACAAATCAGTACACTTAAGCATATAGCAAGTTTTCAGAAGAGCACAAATCTGTTTTAACAGAGTTAAAAGTCTGGGTTCCTAGTAAAGAGACAAAAATGCATTGTTCCTTGGAAATAATAGAACTGTGAAAACTGCTGATTCTTAGTCAGCCCTGCAATGTGTTGTACCAGAAAACCTAAAAAAATTCTGGATTTAAATCATAAAAAAAGAACAGTGTTAAGCCATCTAATCTGAACATATTTGGGAAAAGTCAGCATCTAGTGAAAAGAACAAATTTGGAAAGACATGAAAAACTTATTTTAAATGTAACAACTTTTGCAATATGTTTATCTCAATTTTTGTTTATTTAACAGTTTCTTAAGTGCTTCAAGAGAAGAAAAGTTGTGTAATCTGTTGTGTTTAGCTCTTCATTTCTTTCTGAATTGCTCGACATTTGGTAATGATGGCCAGTTGAGCACGAGGATGAACCTGGAAAACTTAGCAGTTACTCAGGACTGTTAAATAATAGTCTTTTGTCATGTCTTCAAAGAACTGTACAGCTATAAAGTTTCAGAAAGCAACCCCTGAGGCAGTTAAACATCACCTCTATGTTACTGACAGGAAATTGAGATACATTAAGACAGAATAGCAGCCTATAGTCTTTATTGGAGTTTGTGGAAGAAACGGGAGGAAAAGTCACAACTATTTGCTCTTGTCTCTGTGTTCACATGGTTGTGCTGATGATCCAGCCTAAAGTAGCCTGGCTTTGAATTTTCTGCTGCGTAACTGCTATCACAGTTCTCCATTCAGGTTTTCATCCTCACCATTCAATACTAGCTCATTAACATGATCATTCTTCTCTCTCCCTCTTCTCAGAAATATTCTTATTCTTGAAACATTAAGAAAGTGATGTCACTGTACAGAAATGTGTATTGGCTGTTTATTTCACCTCAAGACAGGGGTAACAAATGATGCTTTCACTTTCTCCTAACACTTACATTTGGCTGGTATCTACTGCCAAGTAATTGCCAGCATGAAAACAATGCAGTTGAAGCATTAGAATGACTATTTTTGGAGGTAGTTGGTGATCTTAAATGTCTGTATTTTAGTGAACCCATCTTCAAGGATTTGTTTTTTTATAAACCAGATTGGAATATTTCCTACAAATCAGGACTGCCAATTTCTTAAATGATCTTGCCAAAAGTTTTATGTACATTTTTCTGAAAGTAATAGTGCTGAGCAGCTCTCTGCATGAGTGAAAGTAAATGTTTAGGAATCCTGAGTGTGCTCTTCACTGCTGGTTCACCTTGTCAGCATTTGGTTAATGGTTTTAAACTGTTTGGACTCAAACTATTTCTCTCATTTTAGGAGTAACTGTGTAAACGTGTTGGTAACAACAACTCAGCTTATCCCAGCACTTGCAAAAGTTCTGCTATACAGTTTAGGAGGTGCCTTTCCTATTGAAAATATTTACAGTGCAACCAAAATAGGTAAGAAACTTCTTCTTTCATCCATTCTGACTACACTGCATTTCCAATATTATTTTTTGCCACTAACGAATGGATTCCAAGCCACTTCCCTGACATGTAAAGTGGTAGTTATAAGATTTAGGCAATACATATGTTTAGGTCTGTTTTGTCAATAAATTCCAAATTCAGCTTATTTTCCATAATGCCTGAAGGAATAAAGGTCTTCATACTGATTAAAAGCATCAGAAACTCCCAAGTATGGTGCAGAAAAAACAATATGTGCAGAAAAGAATGAAGAAAAGTGGTTTGTGAATTGAAATCTAAGCAGAACTTCTATTAAAATAGTCTCTGCTCTGACCTTCAGCTCTGTGTAAGCTCGGCCACAGCTTTACAAGCTTTTTCTGGAAGCATAGTACATCAGTGATGGTAATGACAACTGTTACCAATAGAAGCTGTGTTGATGGATGGCACAAGGGCACTTGCCTATTCTGTTGATAACTGTGTACTTCTGTAGTTTGAAGAAGATTGGAAACTCATGACTTTTGGAAATTGCGTCCAAAATTTTCTTGAAAACTAAGAGAAGTTATCATTCTTGTGCAAAGTGACACAGCCTACAATGATGGAAAATTCTGGTAGATTTCATGATTTACCAATTATTAATTCAAAAATGCTTAGCTTCTACCCCTATGACAGGGAGTGTCATATAATCCTATAACATGGAGTGTGACACTTGATTAACAAAGCATTACAATATATTTCCTAAATGATCTCCACAAGTGAAAAAACAGTGCATATTCTAACAGTGTCAGCAAAAACTATTACCTCATTCATCCTTTAATTAGCTGTAGCTGTCATCTAGACATAAATGCCTATAATACTTTAAAAACTTAAGTCAAGGCACAAAGTATCCCAAATACAACATGGTACTGAGCAGCCTCTGGAATGAATGTCATCTGTCATACAGCCTGTACATGTTGGATTCAGTCACTGAGATTCCACTCGGACCAAAGGAAGGAGAATTAATAGTGCCGACAGCACAGAAGGGGGTGGTGAAGTGAAGCACAGTCTCTGGAGGCTCTGTCAAGTAATTCTGCAACAGGAATTCCTTCTGGGAACAGAGTGGCCGCTGTTACACCTCTGTCAAGAGCACAGCAAACTCTCTTGGGTACAAGATCTCTCTCTACTTTTCACCTCAATGATCTCTGCACTGTGCTGAGCACAAGACTATAATTGCAGCTGTTGCTTGCACACGCTGAAATCTGGTCCTCAGTTGACAGTTAATACACATGAAGATTTTTATAATCATAAGCCCTTTTTTTTGTGGCCCAGATAAAAAATAAAGCAAGAGGAGAGCAGTGAGAATCAGAGGTCTAGAAATCATGAGCTTGTGAGAAGTGATTCAAAACCTGGGATGGGGATAGACATAATAACAAACAAGGTAAAAAACTATTGCAGAATGGAAAGATAGTCTTCCTCTACATTGATGGGAGGTATGACAATAGGTGATGATTTCTTTGCAGTAGGGAACGTGTAGGTCACATGTCAAAGCAAAACTCCCTAATGGAAAGTGCTAAATATGTAGCTCACTCATGGAAAGAGTGAAATCATCATATTAGGACTGTTTTGGGGTTGATCGCACAAGCATTTGTTGGTGAACCTGAACCTGCAGTACAGTGAGAAGATGAGTAGATGACTTTGCTTGGTCCCTTTCAATCCTGTTTATTGTGCTTACTGGCTTAGCCTTCTTGCTTCCACATTTCTCCAAAAAAGCCAAATACTTCATGGAAGTTCTCCCAGGAACCTGTTGTCTAATTTTATCTTGCTTGTCCATTGTTCTTTGAACAATTTTTCCATTGCTACATCACTCATTGTTGCAGATACATAAGAATTAAAATTTCTGCTTTTCTTAAAGAAATAATACTAGAACAGTAGGGAAATGTTTAAATTCAATTATTCATTCACTGTCTATTCATTTTTGCAGTTCAGCTAATTCATTTATCTTAGTGGCTTTCCTGTACCTATTAAGAAAGAGATTTAGTTTTACCTTGAACAGCTTTTCCACTGAGGGAATTAATTGCTTCTTAACAGTTTTGGCTCTAAAAACCAACACTGGGAACTTCTAAAAAATAGTAGTAACAATGTCTTACCACTGCAATAATCCTTTGTAGGGCTTCATCATAACTCACTTGATAGCTTGAATAAGTAGTGCATTGTTTTTCAGGCAAAGAGAGCTGTTTTGAGCGTATAGTGTCCAGATTTGGCACTAACATAACTTATGTTGTGATTGGAGATGGCCGAGATGAGGAACATGCAGCTAATCAGGTAACTTCACTCTGAACTCTTATCTCATTTATCTTCCAGGAAAAGAAAGTTGCTTTGAACGAATAATGCAAAGGTTTGGCAGAAAAGTAGTATATGTTGTAATTGGGGATGGTGTAGAAGAAGAACAGGCAGCAAAAAAGGTAACCTGTCTCCTGAAATGTTGGTGTGATACATAGCTACTAATGCAAGCCTGTTTGCATTTGTGTCAGCGTTGCCAGTGGCAGAATGACAAGTAATTTCACTCCACAGATGCAAGGCAACAAGAGCATGATGAGATCAAACCTTAGAGTAAAATGAACCATTTGGATTCTAGCATTTGCTTCACTTCCATTTGGAAAGAAGGAAAAAAAAAAAAAAAAAAAGCAAAATTATTTTAAAAATAAATAAAAACTGATTGCGGCAAAAATGTCCGACAAGCTTCAAGCAAATTGAAGGTAAACAGAAGAGATAGAAAGGGGTATGACATGATGGAAGAGAGAACTGAGTGAGGGAGGTTTCAAGAGAAGTGTTACAGAGAATGTGGAAAAACATCTAAAAGACAGTGCAGATTTTTTGCTAATGTACATGAAGATCATGTAAACAGTAGTTTACTGGAGCAAATATAATGAACATATAATTTGGTTCAAGAAAGACCTACCTGCAAAAGTAAAAACATAGAGATTGTGCACCAAATCTATGTTTCTAAAACAGAACAGTTTCTTTTAGAAATATTCAATTTTCTCATTATAATAATTCAATTCTAAATTTCACCAGATAAGTTTTCAATGTTCAGAAATGGGTCGAATTAGTAATTTGCACCATACTTCCCAGTATGGAAGTGTGCAGAAGCTGAAAATTTTTGCCTCATGATATCGGCACAGGACAAGTGATATAGTTACTATTATGCTAAGAGTAGCAAAATAAAGTGCCCTGTTAGTTTTGTAGCTGGAATGGAAACAAAACAAAAATAATGAAAATGCTAATTCCAAATGGTTCCTTAATATAGGTACAGTACTGGTGATGGGTCTTCTATAGTTTGTGCTAAACAAAGGTGGTTGGATTGCATACTTTCCAATTTGGCATGCTTTTTTCTTAACATTGGCTATATTGCATGGATAGATAGAGATTTCAGAGAGCTAGATGAATATAGCACATTACAAATAGATCTGAACACAACATGAAAGCAGATTTTTTTTTTTCTATTCTGATGAATAGCTGAAGGAGAATAGTACATATATCTGCATCTCTCACAGACACTGGTGCTTTCTACAATGCAAACTGTCATTTTTTAACCAGAAATGTGTCATTTTCTTATCCAAAGAGATTTCTTTTTTCCCCTCTAGATGGAAAAAAATGTAATTCAACTATGTTTCAAAGTGTTGTGTGGGAGGCCACTTTTCATGAAAGCCTTACATCGCTTTAAATGACCACTCAGTATTTTGCAAAGTCTAATAACTGGAGCAGAAAGAGATTTCCTATTAATGCTCCTTTTTATGGGTTTACATGCTAATGATAAGCAAATAGACGTTACTAAATAACAGGCTCTTTCCAAAGAAATAAGAAAGATTATGTAATTATTTTAACTTCAGTTGAACTATTAAACTCAGATCTATTTTGGTCTGATTTTTGTCAGTACTTTACTAGCAAAAATCAATCCAGAAACACAGTGGTGTAAAATATGTGGCGGTAGTCAGACTAGCCTCGTGTTTCATATACTGCCCTGTGTCACAGTGTTCATCTTTCCTGACCTTTTCCCCCTCTAACAAACACAGCACAACATGCCTTTCTGGAGGATATCCAGTCATTCGGACCTCTTGGCTCTCCATCAAGCACTGGAACTAGAGTATTTGTAACTGTGTTCTAAAGTTGGCAATCCTTTTTTTTATATATATATATATTTCAAGTACACTGAATTTTTATGTGTGATTCAATGCCTTTGGCTTTACACATATGAATTGTCTTAAGAAGGGAAGAAATATTTGGAATTAAAAATTCCAAATTGAAGAATTCAGATTGCTGAATGGAGTTAAAATGTTAGTGCTACGTAAGGAAGCTCTATGGTCTTATACATGCAACATTTTTTAATGAATTAAAACTGTGGAGGTTGCTGGTACACACCAAGTGAGCCCTGACAGGAGTGAATAAAGGACTTGAACTGGTAAAGCACAAACATGCGTTTTCCAGCCGACAAGGTGGTGTTCAACAACATTCCTCAAAATGGGATATATTCTCAGCACTGAGGTTTGAACCAGACTTTAGCCTACCTAACCCAGAAAATCTGAATTGGAATGCACTCAGACTGTATAATGACAATCCTGTCTAGACCTGTAATTTGTGTAAATTATTGATGAAAATAATTTACTGTGACTTTATTAGCAGTTGATTTTGGAAGTGAATGCAATTTTTCTTTCTTTTTGGGGGACAAGGGAGGGAGAGGGTTATATAATATTGTCTCTTTTATAAGTTTGGCAAACAGAATGTGCATAATGATGTGTTGTGCCTTAAAGAGAAGACTGTGTTCGTGTGTTATAATGTAATTTTGGTTTAAAGCTATGTAGATAGACAAACAAAAAAAAAACCTTTGTTATAATTTTTGACATGACCAAATTTGAAATTCAAAGAAATCAAAGAGCAGGACTGACTGCACCAAAGCATTTAAGTATTTGTTGCAGTAAGAAAAAATAATAAAGGAATGTTTGTGTTTTTATTTGGATTCTGAATAATTCCACTGATTGTTTGAGGAAAGTTAAGAGTAAGTTGGGAGGTTGATACTGGGGACCGCTACCTTGAAAGTTCAAAAAAAGTGTTTAACACCTTCAGCATCATTTCTTGATTCTCCAACAAAGAACTAAGAGCCATATTCATGGATTACTTAGTCCACTGAAAGCCATACAGTGAGTATATCTGTTGTGTATAAAAGAAGAAATTTCCACCGAGCAGACAAAGTGTGCAGGTGGTGTTATGTGGAGGTGAAAATGTGGAGTTAAGCCCAGATGGGGAATAAAACATAAGTTTGTCATAAATTAAAATTTACTAAAAAATCTTTCACCAGTCACATGCACAAATGATGCTACTTTTAGCCCATTCAGGAGCGACACAAGCTGCTGAAATTGCTGGCATGATGACATTGACCATTTCAGGAGCACAATCCACTTTGTGCAACAAATCCATGTAACAGTTGTTTTTGTAGCTTTTCAATTCCTTTCCACATTTATGTGTCATCTTTAGGTCAGCATGATTTTCCTCACCCATTTTTGATTGCACAACAATATTACACAGGAACAATGCTAAAAGTTTTCCAATCAGAAATTTCAATAGCGTGTCGAGCATCTGAGGAGAAGATAAGGAGGGCACTGTTATGAAGAAACACTGAGAAAACTTTTGCCTTAATTTTCATTGTTTCTGTTAAAAAATATGCTCCATACAGTGATAATTACCTTGCCAGTTTTGAACATGCTACCATTCAGCTTTGGAAAATGAGCAAGGTCCATATTGCATATGGAATCCCTAGTGCTCCACGTGCAGGTTGAGCACTCTGAAACAACAGCAAGTGGTTTGTCTCTCATGGCAGAAGATGGAAAATGCTTTCTGATTTTTAAAACTGTACATTGAGACACCTGAGGTTGCCTGTGTTCTGACTGTGTAAAGAGGTGTGTGCAAGAGAAAATGTTAGATGTAAACTCCAGGATGCCTACACAAGCATAGTAGTCAGCACTGAGGTGAAGATCTTCCCTTTCCATGCTGTGAATCTACCATATGTCTAGTTACCAGGTAGTAACTTAGTTGAGTTAAACTATGTAGATTATATGAAAGTTAGTTGGTAGGTGAAAGCCTGGAGCCACTAAAAGTCCAAGTCAAAATTCCTCTATAAATTCATAAAAATAGGACTTCTTTTGTTATGTTGGAATTGGACATAACAAGTCACCACACAACAAACTAATAGTAATTTGTTATCACTGAGCAGTTTAAAGCCATCACATGAGACTTATCACATATGAAATCATTATACATTAGCTACTGGGTAATAAATGTGTGTGTCCAAAAAATAAAAATTGCATACTTTCTTTATATTTACAGTACCTGTCTAGTCAAATTTGGCCTGGAAGTTCATTTTTCATTAAAAGCTGTAGTACCACCTTTTTGTAGTTTTTCATGTGAGGAAAAAAAAAAGTGTTTCTACTTGAATAGGAAAAGAGTTCAAACAAAGCCCTGCTCAAGTTCTATCATGATAAGATTGCATGAGAATCTCAATGTGAAAGCCTTTATAAAATAAAAAATTGGTATGGTGAACTAGCTTCTTTTTTTTCTTTTTTTTTTTTTTGGACAAGTCATAGTGTAATTTAAGTGCATGAAGCAATATTATTTCACAAGTTATTTGTTCAGCCTTTCAGTATTCTTTTCCTAATCAGATGTAAGAACAAACAGTAACGCAGCAACAACCGTCAGTTCTTATAAAAGGTTTGCAGTGCCTTCGTTGGAGTTGTGCTTAGCTCTCTGTGACAGGTATGGCTCAATTATTTATAATGAACTTCTAGAGAGGAGATGGAGGCAAAAGGAGGGAAGTTTTACAAACCATGACAAAGTTCTGATTTTGATTTGGATTCTGTGTGCTACCGTAGCAGAAGTTAATCATAAAAATACATAATCCACAAAAATGTACATCCAAAGAAAATTCAAGGATTTAGCTTGAAAGCCTTCACAGTACTAAAATTATAAAACAAAATTCCAGAGCACAAATACTCTCTTGCTAAGCAAAAATTCTTATATATCTTTAAATAAAAGTGTGTAGTACATGCCTGCCTTGTAGAGTGAAATTACTTTAATATATTTTCCTGCATGAACAATACAGAGGAGAAAATAACCAAGGCAGAGACATAGTCATGCCAGGCTGTAACAGATGGGCCTAAGTAGATTAAACTGAAGGCTGGTCCTTTTGACATGGAGTGCATTTAATTCAACAGCATATTTATCAGAAACTGCCTTCCCTTCAGCCTCTCCTCAACAACCAAGATTGAGTACAGTGTCATAGTTGCAAGTATTTGGGGCAAATGAAGTATAGAATATAATGCCTTTTGCTGATACTCTAGCAATTTTCAATCAGTACAGAACTTGAATGTCCATTAGGCATTTGAATAGTCAGCTTGCAGAATGCAAATTTAGTGTGATCACAGTCATAAGGTAGTATCTGATAACTCCATGCAGCTCAGTGTATCACTAAAAGAGGACAGACAAAATTACAAGTGATGCTTCTTTTTAGCTGCCTATGGAGGTTGTGCACAAAGCTGTAGGTGGCAGCCAGCTCCCAAATCTGATTTGGATTCATTAGAATCCAGTGTGAGCACCAGTATTTGCATCTAAAGCAGATGTGGAATATGTTCCAGTGTAAGCACTGACAAGGGAGATGAGGCCAAATCAAAATCCTGTATACAAGCACACTTCGTTTCAGGGCTGTGAGGTTGCATCGAGATCCAGGGTTTTGGTTCAAAAAGTCATCTCTGCTTTACAGGATTGGCACCAGGCATATGCTCTAAATGACTATGGTATTTAGAATCTCTGAAGAGGAGCTGAAGTGACACGAGCCAAAATCCCAGCAATAGCAGCATCTTGGAGATATAATTGAAGCCAAGGTTCTCTGTCATGTATTAGCAGATTATAGTTTATTAGGGCCTACATAATTTAAGAAAATGTAAATTAAAATTAAAAGCTTGTAAAATTATGTACATCTTTACTATTTCTCAATAAATACACTTGGAAATGTAATTTTCTCCACTATAACATGTTTTAATTTGCTTGATTTGTGGCTGAAACCCTTTGTAGACAATACCTCTTCCAGGAACTGTGACCTTGGACTTTTTTAAAGTATGTCCACACTGCCTTTGTGGTTCATACCTGGAGCAGACCTGTGCCCATGTTGTCTGGTAGAGGCTAGCTCACTTGCATACTGTTTGCAGGAGGCAGCCTCCAGAGGGAATCTCCCTCTGCTCTGCACTGAGGTTTCCTCACCAAGAGGGCTGAGTGCCTTGCTACAGATGCAGCCTGAGCAACAGCTAACACCTTTGCTGCAGTGTCCTTGCAGCAAAATACAAAACAAACCAATTTGATGGTTTAGACACATAGTATATTCATTTAAATTGTCTTACCAATTCACTTACTAATGTTATGCTAATGTTCTTCTTATGGGTATGGGTGGTTCAGGAGATTAATGGGGCTCCTGAAGGGAAGCAGCCATTCCATTCGAAGCTGAGCCTCATGAAACTTTGTAAGTGTCTTAGTGAGTTGCTAACCTTGGTTTGAAGGGTACAGTCCCCTTACAGTCGGCTTGCACAGGCTTTAAGGCAAAAGTGGAACCGCAGGACTATCAGCACACTTAGACATGACATCAGGATTTGGGGAATGATGCAGCAAGTGGCAGAGCCTTGGTAACCACAGTGTGTCAACCACAAGAGACAACTTGTAAACAGTAGATCTAAGGTGGACAAAATATAAAAAAAAGGCCCATCTACTGATCAGACTGACCCTTAGTAGTTTTAACATTGTGTCTCCCAGATGGACTTGCATGTGACCCTAGAGAAGAGGATGCATTCAGCACTCTTTCAGGACAGTGAGATAAAAGGTAGTCAGAAAATGGGTTTCCTCCCTGTTAGAGGTGTGGGAGATTTCAGAGCTTCTCCCTTTTTCCATCAGGATAGAAATGAGGTATCAGGGGCTTTTATTTAAAAGCTTTTGTCTGGGTTATAGCACAGCATTATTTTCTTTTATTGTTTCTGAGAAACTTGGTATTCTAAATGTCTGTCAACATGTCCTGCATATGAAAATTCACAGAGCTCAACTAAAGTACAAATATTATACTGAGAGCATTTATTTCACCCTCATTTGGGTGAAAAAGTACCTTTTCCTCAGTATCCATTACCTGTAGAGAATTCCCAAGCAATACTAAGCAGAAATTTCGAATGAAATTATTTATATGTGTCTTGGGTTGTTTGTTGATACGATGTTCTCTCTAAGGGATGCACATTTAGGATTGACTTGTTTGATCCATTTGCTTTTTTTCTAAATAAAAATTGGATTCAGAAACATTTTTCAAATGTTTATAAATTTGGGGGAATTGTTCAGTTGCCAAAATCCCAGGCAGTAAGAGGAATGCTGGGAAAGTCAAAACATCTCAATAGTCTGCTTTTGCATGTTAGTTTCTCTACCAGTCTCAAGACTTGATTTTCCACAAATGGAATCTCTGACTTGTAACCACTAATAAAAAATGAGGAGGGACTTATTTTTTTACTGGTTGTGGAAAAAAAGGAAGAAAGGGAGAAAGCACCAGAAAGTTTCACAAATTGATTTTTAGATGGACAAGCAAAGAAAATCCTTTGTTACACAGAATGCCATTTCTCAAATTTGCCAAATGAATTAGTCATCAAACATCCATCTAAACATGGTTTATTAGGACAGGATTTAAATGGACTATAGCATATCAAGGAGTCAGGCTGAGAATGAAGGTTAATTAGACTTGATTTTTCTGCTGTGCTCTCAGTGTCTGGGAAAATGAAGTACTGCAAAGGATCAACAAATGGAAAGTGTTTCATGTTTCCTAGGCTACTATAGAACCTACTGGGCCCTTCACCAGGAAGCACACTTTCTGCATGAAAAAAACAACTGGAGCTATTTGGAAAATATTAGAAATTGTTGACTCATTGAAACCAAAATGTGCTTTGGGAATGCACACATTAGCGTTGTTGAATGGAACATTTCTAGTACTGTTTAGAGAAAGAATGAATCAGGAGTCCACCAGATCAACCAGAGAAAGTTGCAGCCATTACAGGAGTCTGGTGACTATGGCTCTAGGTTGGCATATCAAGCCCCTGCTCTTTGCTTTCAGCTTGTCTGAAAGTGCGTAAGAGCCATCCCAGCCATTTGGCAACTGAGCTGTTTGCTTTTAGAAACCCATGAGGGCATGGCAATTCACAGCCACATGATGTCTGCCACATGAGGACAGTCAGATAAATTAATTCTTCAGGAAGTAGTTAGATGTTATAGTAAAACCTTAGTAAGAATCAGCTGCAGTTTCTTCAATCCGTTGCCATTGCAATACACTAATGGGCTAAAAAGATGATTTTCATTTATTTATCTCTGTGCATATATATATATATATTTTTAATTCCCCCTCCCACCCCTACCAATCCATCCA
>WTSP01021706.1:13948-41327 GCA_025331215.1 Actenoides lindsayi | reverse complement strand
TTTGCAGAGAGAATGGCTAGAAAGAGAGTGAGGGACTCCAGTTCCCAATGAACATCAGTTTGTGAGTTTTGCTGCTCTAACAGCCTTAACATCTATTTGCTATAACAGGCTCTGGTGCCTCAGTCTATGCCTATCCAGCACTTACACAGATAACTGAAAACTTTAATGGATGCCTAAGATTACACCATGCTGGCATTCACTCCCTGATTTGTCTGAAAGATATTCATCATCTTGGCCAAGACTTTACGTTCTCTTTAGTCCCCAGAAACATCAGGCAAACTCTGGGCAATTTATTGCAGTTTATAGTTTCTCCACCTGGACGTCATTTCAAAAATATTCATTAGAAAAATTAGTCATTTACAATAAAGGTTACATTTTTACAAGAAAATGTAGCCATTATTTATTAAGCATCTGGATTTTTTCAGCACCACTTCATAATGGGGATGAGCCTGAACTGGAACACCTGATCTCAGCCCTCTTCTGACTTTTTGAGAATTTCAGATCCAAGTTTTTGAGGACTGCGATTGTCTTCATTTCGATTCTTCTACAGCTCTAAGCACATTGTTGGCACTTAACAAATAAACAATAGTAATCCAAATCTGGACCAGACATTAATGGCTAGAGTTTATCTGCACGTTATGTAAAATGTATACATCTTCCACGTTACCCATGTTACATCAAATGCAATGACTTCTTTCTTTTGTAACCATCAATACTCGTGGTTAGAAAATAAACCTCCAGCCCACAGCTTATGTAGTTGCCAGGGAAAAACATCATCCTTCCTGGAGTGAAATGCAGCTGTCCGCTGGTCACAAGTGGCATTCCTCAGGGATTAGTACTGGGACCACTTCTGTTTAACATCTTTATCAATGATCTTGATGAGGAGTTAGAATGCACCCTGAGTAAGTTTGCAGACAACACCAAGCTGGGTGGGAGTGTTGATCTCCTTCAGAGTAGGGAGGCTCTTCAGAGAGAGCTGGACAGACTAGATCAACGGACCAAGGTTAACTGTATGAGTTTCAACAAGGTCAAGCGTTGGGTCCTGCACTTGTGTCACAATAACCCCCTACAATGCTACAGGCTTGGGGAAGAGTGACTGGAAAGTTGCTCACAGAAAGGGACCTGGGAATGTTGAGAGACAAGCAGCTGAATACAAGCCAGCAGTGTGCCCAGGTGGACAAGAAGGCCAATGGCATCCTGGGCTGTATTAGAAATAGTGTGGCCAGCAGGACCAGGGAGGTGACTGCCCCTCTGTACTTGGCATTGGTGGGGCAACACCTCAAGTGCTGTCTTCAGTTTTTAGCACCACAATACAAGAAAGACATCAAGGTGCTGGAGCAGGTCCAGAGAAGAGCAATGAAGCTGGTGAAGGGTCTGGAGAACAAGCCCTTCAAGGTGTGGCTGAGGGAACTGGGACTATTTAGTCTGAAGAAAAGGAGGCTGAGGGGGAAACCTTATCACTCTCTACAACTACCTGAAAGAATGCTGTAGACAGGTAGGTGCTGGTCTCTTCTTACATGTAACTAGTGATAGAACAAGAGGGAATGCCCTCAAGCTGCACCAGAGGAGGTTTAAACTGCATGTTAGGAAGAATTTTTTCACTGAGAGGGTTGTCAGGCATTGGAACAAGCTTCCCAGGAGGTAGTTGAGTCACTGTCCCTGGTTGTGTTTAAAAGCCATATAGATATGGTGCCTGGGGATATGGCTTAGTGGTGGACTTGGTAGAGTAGTTAATGGTTGGACTCAATGATCTTAAAGGTCTTTTCCAACCTTGATGATTCTATGATTCTATGGTAGCTCCAGCCATAATCCAGAGGTGTGAATTGGGGTGATGAAGTGGCTTTTAGACAAACACTGTAGGGCAATGGTAACTTGAACTACGGCAGCACCTGCTGCAAAGCCCACCTAGGCTGGGGCCCAGCCTCTGACCAGCAGGCACACCTAGCATGGAAGGAGCAAGCTGCATGTGATGGCATGAAGGAAACAGATAGTGGCTGTATCTTATCATAAAAATGAACTAGTTGTCTCATTCATTCCCAGCTCTTAGGGATGCCACAGAAGGTGGCTTACCCAGGCTAGATTTTCAAGGATACAGCTTCACATCATCACTCCTGAGACAATGAACACTTCATATAAGGAAAGGGATCTTGGGGAACTTCCCCTCTCAAAGTTATCACCTGCCAAAACCTTCCTTCTAACATCACCGCTGTTTTAACACAAACAAGAGATCTGGCCACCGTTTGGAAGTGTTCAGATTTGTAAACTAAAATAAGAATGAGTGAAAAGCATCTCATATTGTCTTTCCCTCAGGAAAGAGAAGTGCCCATATTTAACAGGAACAGGCTCAAATGCAGCAGTACAGTAGCTTTTATTGTAATATGTATTGCTTTGGTCCAAAAGCTATATGATATTTTCCTTAGCATCCGCTTTTGGATATTTGGCTATGTGCTTCACAGTGGAAATGAAGAAATGGTGAAAACTTCTGGCAGTTTGCAGAGAACAGAAGGAGAGAACATAGATGGAAAAGCGCTCCAACAGAGGTGGAGTAATAGCAACTGATATGCAAGGGGAAGTCATAGGAAACAATGCAATCTAACTTGTTCCAGCTGCCTGAGCAATCACAGGGACAGTGCCAGATGTAATATAGCTCTGGTTAGCATGAGCTGAAATATGGGATAGCCTCCAAAAACAAGGATGGGGAGAAAAGAAGCAGCAGCTTGTTTGTGAACAAAAGACTAAACTATTTGGTTGTTAAAATACACGGAAATGAGGTAGCCCGTCCCTTCGCTCCATGTGCAAATCTCATTTAATCTGGGGAAAAGACAAAGGAAATAAAAATCCAGTTTGTGGTTGTGCTGAATTCATATGATAAACACTGAAGGCCATGCTAAATGGGGAGGAGAGCTTGGGGAGTGTTATTTTGGTTGTGCAGCAATTGAGTCCAATGTTTTAACAAACTACTGCTGCTCTGTTTGAGAAACTTCATTTTTTAAATGTGAATCAGCTGGGACAATTCACAAAAAGAAAGCAGGTCCGAGAGCCCCTGCATTAAGTATAGGGTACATCAATGGTCAGTTCATCCCACGATCATGCTATAGGATGGAGGGCCTGAGTTACCTTGGGAATAGTTACCTAACCTACAAATGGCCGAGAACTATGGTAACTGAACCTCACTTATGTGACCAAGAAATAGCACAATAATCTTAATTCCCTTCTACTGATATTTAATCTAAATCTACCTCAAATCACTTTATGTTCAGTCTACAACTGTTGAGTTTACCTTTCCCCTAGGACATTTAGACGATGAAGGAAGTCCAGAAGGAACACGTAGATCAGATTGCCCCATCTGTACCATCGCCTACTTGCAGCTGTTCCCCAACCTGTGAGAGCATGGGCAGAGTACAAAGTGGGTAGGATAGGTAGCAATTTGAGTGCTTCTCCAGAAGTGTTTTTCAAAAGAGCCCTGCTGTAAGGAAGGATCATTCTGCATAGGTTTCCAGAGCACATTAGAAAAGATCTTCAAGATCTCTCTCCATTTTTAACTTGCTTTTGCTGTCCCCATGAGGGTAGGATACAGATGTTCAATTTTCTCGAAGTAGCAAGTCAATCTGTATAATGTAATTTTAAAGAAAGTATGCTCTTTTGGCTCCAATGGATATCAAAGTGACTTAGCAATGATTACCATTATAGTTCTGTATTAATGTGACAAAGTAGCGGGAGATAGAAATTATTATTATCCTCATTTTACAGAAAGAAAGGAGGACATGAGGAACTCACAGAATTTACTTACTCCAGGATCTTGGTCCAGCTCCACTCTCTCTCTGACACAGAAGTCACAGCTCTGAGGAGGGCAACAGGTGCTGCATTAACATGGGCCTGCCACTCATCACCATTCTCAGCTAGGAAAACAGAGAAGGACCAGATCACTCAGCTTTGCAAGACAGCAAAAAAAACCTGAAAAGCAGAGTTAATCCTTCAATGTAACAACAGATAGAGCTTCAACAGCAAAATCTCTTCTCCATTTGGAGTTTCTGAGCACTGCTGAGATTGCCTTTCCTGCAAATATGATCAATTATCATATACTTGTTAACATTTATACATGTTACCACATAATGTAGATATGGCTGTTCCTTCCCCCACAGCCACAGTCTATTTGAGGGATAAAAGCTGTTGCTTTCTCACAATCAAAATGCCATCAGTCTTACGAGTATCAGATCTGTGCTGAGTTCTTGTCACAGAAATGCTTTACATTTATCACCTGGCATGTGCCACCTCTGTGCCCTTTTTCCCAAGGACACCACTTCTGTGGAAATATTAATAAATGACAAATTACATTTGTGTAATCTTATGAAATGTTTTGACTACTAAAGTTGTTCCATATCAGTTCATTAAAGGACACATAAAGTATTTAAGTTTACATGTTATAAAAATATCAGGAATGCTCTGGCTGATAGCTTTCTATTGAGCATCTGTTTTCTATTTTTTTAACAGCTTACAGCAGTGGTTGGCCAGTTCTGTACTAATAGTTGAACTTAACTGGATCAAAACATTGTAATTTCTTAACAAAGGTTAGAGAGTGTCCGTCTAACACAGCTTCCTATGGCTGCAACCAGCAATGTCTGTGCATTAACATCTGGTTTCAAAATATTAAAAATGATAAACAATTCCAGATACAATCCGTCTGGCCTCCCAAAACTCTACCTCTGCATAATTTTGTTTTCCTTTTAAAAACCAAACACAGCCTTAGTTTGGACCTGCTACATTACTGAAGAATCCTCCTTCTTCTAAGTGTGGGGCAAAGCCTGTGGTTGAGTCTTGTTGGAAGCAACCATCTGTATCTGGCCAACTGTTGTGTCTAATGCTGGCTATATTCGTAAGTGATAAGCAGAAATTCTTTGCTTGGTTAGCATAAGATATCTGATTGAATCAGAAGGGATGCTGCAATGAAGAAATCATGGTGAACTGAAGGAGAAGTGAAGTTTGCAGCGCTGGCTGCAATTGGGGTTTTAAAAGCTATTTGTTTGCTGCCCATCTGCACCATGTCAGTGCCCTCAAAGACAGCACCAAGCCTGAAGGGTTGCTGCTCAGTGCAAATGCAGTCATGGTTTATGATTCACTGCTTCATACCAATGTCTCAGGCTTTCTTAAGTAGCATATTCCTTGACTGTTAACACCCTGCAGACAGGTCTCCAACACTGTGAGGGTCAGAGCAGTAGAAAGTGGACCACCCCCTCTCCACCTTGGCCAGAAAGACTTCCTATGGGATAGCTGCTGCCACTGTTACTAAACAACACCAGACTACTTCCTCTGGCCTCTCTTGCCTTCATTTTCACTTTCCATGCCCATTCAAGGAGCTCTGTACTGTTGAGTCCCTGACTGCTTCACCCAGATGGAAAGATGATTTATATTTCATATGCACAGAGAAATAACAAGTCATTCTTATGCAGATAACTGTGTGCAGATTATGAAATGTCATTGGTTTTATTAGCTTTTCATTAATGATGTTACTTTATGTTCAACATTATGTATAAAAAGGAATGGTGAAAATAATAGTAACATATAGAAAATAATAGAAGTATGGGAGAGAAGTGTTCCAAGTTCAGTCAAAGTCAGAAGTTCATCTTATCATTTTTGTGTCCCTCAGTGGTCTAATTTGCAATGAAACAGTATTTTTCCCTGAGCTTTTCAAAAACTGAACAGATGCCAGTAAGCTCTGAAGGCAGGACACTGAACAGGCCTTTTACCCCAGCTGGAATGCTCTAGCTTAAAGCTGAAGAGGTAATCAAGATTGGAATTAACAGTTCTTTCACTCTTCCAAGATTTTACTGGCTTTAATGAGAGTATCTTTATGTTAAAAACAGGAACAGACAGCACTTTCAGACCAGGAGAATGCCACAGAGAAATCACTGCAAGGATCAATACTTTGACTTGGATCTTGGTTTAGAGATACCTGGTACTCCATGGTCTGTTGCACAATACTCCAACAAAAAGTATACCAAGGATCATGGCCATACCCTAGATGGAATAGCTGATAATGGCAGCCATGGAAACTTGAACCACAAAGATAACAAAACCAGTTACAGATATTCATTATGGAAAAAATTTCAGTCACACCAGCCAGTCTAAAACTTTAATTCCATTGTCATGCTCATTAGTTGCATACACTTCTAAATTCAGTTTGAGACCAACTTTCCTGCATAAACCAGAGGGAGCAAACACCATCCTAACACTGTACATAACCTCTCATGACTGATGTGGCTGTTGCTAATGTTTCCTGTAGCGTCAATGGCTTGCCAGGTGCTGAGGACCAAAAGCATGATCAGACCGTATATAGTAAGCTGAGTAAAACAAGGGTCTATGGCTGCACTGTTTATATATGCTACTGTTGTCATCTCTTAAATGTAACTGCATCAGTAACTATATGCCAAGTGTATCAGATAGAAGATAGCCTAAAAGTTTGGGGAATGACAAAACAATGGGAAAATCCCATAGCAAACTGCCAACTGTTAGTGTCACCCCACTTTCACCTGCAGCAGCCACTAGAAGCTCTTTCCTTCCTTGAATGAGATCTGAAGCAGCTCCTATTTTCGCTGTTGACAGTTAGCACTTCCTTCCTTTTCCATCCATATTCCAGAAGAAACTGAAGCAAAGCTTGCCTTCATTCTGAGAGACATGATGGTTTAATCTTGATAACAAGTATTTTATTTTGAATCTAAGAAGTCGAAACAGTTTTATCTTTTAAGGAAAATGCGGTTGATGTCTTGGGTTATTTAATAACCCCAAGCTGCCAAAGTCACAGAGGACAACCATCCCAGCAGTATCCCTATGCCACATTGGACTTTAAATTAAATTTGATCATTTGATAACCAAACAATTTGATGATTAGATAATCATATATTATTTTTAAGGTGGCAAGAAACATCTTCATATGTGTCATGCCTGGTTTTCAACTCCTACAATTAATGTTTTTTTAAATGTTAGTCTCTGAAGTCTTTCCTTCTTTCCTCATCTTCCCTACTTTCATCTCCCCCAAGTTCTTTTGTCTTCCCTTTTCTCAAAAAGAACATTTTCCTCCATTGCAAACCCAGTAATTTTACTGTGATAAGGGCAAGCGGTTAGCCAGAGACGGCCATTACCCTTTTGTTTCCTATCATCAGCTGAGGAAAAAGAGCTCTGAAGATGTCTGGATTAATCTATTTAAAATTATCTCTGAAGGAAAACAGAACCAAATTATGTTCTCTGTGGTTTTTTTTTTTTTTTGGAGGAGAGAGTAGATACACAGTATGCTCTTGAATTGTGACTGCTGCTTCTGGTCACCTGCTACCCTGCCTTATTCCCACTGCTTGGAGGTGCACAGTGAGCCACAGTCTCTGGCTTGGCTGGGGAGCCATTTAAATGTAAGGGAAATTTCTTTTCCTGGGCAAAATTCCTGTGGGTACAAAAGGCTAGCAAGGAGTGTGATGATTGTTGTCAGCCTTGACATGAGGGATCCTAAAAGGCAGATAACAAAACTGGGGATGAGGTAGGGTGGAAGATCCAGAAGAAAGCAGAATGTTAAGGAATTATTTCACTACTGGCATGAGCCTGTCTTCCCAAGTGGAAATCAAAGGTTTCACCCTGTGATTCCTGAAAAATATCATTGCACTGGTGAAGCAGCTCTTGTCTTTAGTTTAAGAGAGGCACTTACTGGAAAAAAATGCATTTTGGGAATCCTAATACTTCAATCTATTTTAAAAGATAAGTAACAATATTAAAAATAAATTAAATAAAGGATGAAATTGAATAATTTGGTCCTACCCCTAAAGTCTGCCTCACAGAGACCTTTATCTATTTGGCATGAATTCAGCAAAACATGACTGACCTGCACAAAGGCATATGCCCTGTGTTGAGACAGGGGGAGTACTGCCTGGAGCTACAGACTTACTAGCAATTATTTTGCTTGTGCAGACACTTAGATAAAACCAAATGAATTTGAGATTAAGTTTGGACAACTTTATGGCCATGATTTTTTCTGCTGAATGAATTTGCTACCATAGACGTTCACGGGAAAAATGATATAAAGGCAATATTACATGTTTTATTTGATGTCAGAGAATAATCAAGTACACTGCATACTTGATCATGACAACCTTGGAAACAGGAGTCTGAGAGTTATTCATTGAATCAAGACAGTGAAACTTTGGCATAATCTCTCCAAGAATAAATGTTATCAACACAGCTTAAATACATCAAAGAAGCTCTATATGAGGCATAAATAATTGCATAATTCAATGTAGTAAACAAGCTAAGAAAATAAAACCATAGGTTGGAAGATCCTTTAAGATCATCAAGTCCAACTATGTTCTCAAAAAAAAAATAGCCTCAGCAATTAATTTGGTCTTCCTAGGCAGGTCACAAGAAGGTGAAGAACCAAATCAGGTGATGTTCTGTTACTTCTTCTCTAGCTCTTAAAAGTTTTTTTCCCTTTATTAAATAGAAATCAGTCAGAATCTGTTTATTTTTTCTGTTGAGACTAATAGCAATAGTATGATTTCTGTACTAAGGAAACAAATCCATTTTGCCAGAGCAATGCTGTAAGAAAGTATCCATCCTCTCTGATACGTAGATAACATTAGAATTTACTTTTCTTATCTGATAGCACTGTTTTATTATGAACTTCTTATTGCTTTGGAAGGTTTCTTGATCTGACCTCAAGACCCCTGGAGAGTGATGGCCTAAAACTGTTTCAAATTAGGCTATTTAAAAATAAAAGCAAGCAGTAAGAAAAATATACTGGTTTCAGATTCAACTGCTCAAGTGTCCAGGTTACTGCAAACCAATTTTAAAATATGCAGAAGAATTTAATAAATAAATAAATTGCCTCTTTAGCTGTAATTTCCACAGTTTACATTCACTTACACTTTATTCAATAACTGAAGGCTGGGAGGCAGAATAATATTAATATATATCAGAAAAATTATTTCCAAGCTATAATTCAGAGGAACATATGCAAATATAAAATCCAGTTACTGGGAAACTTTATGGACACTCATGGGTATGAACAGTCACAGCAATATTAAGAACTAAAGGCTTTAATTGTTCAGTGATGCACTTAAGATCTTCAGTTCCCATTTAGTAACAGATTTCTTTCCATTCCATTTGTATTACATGTTTCCCTAATTGTACAAGTTCAGTCTTATAATAAAGGAATGTATTTCTTCCCATGGATAAATATGTAACCTCTTAGGGATCATTTACACTTGAAAATTATCTTGGCAAAAATGCAGGTGGGAAACTAAATACAGGAACTATTTCTGTGTAACTCCACATGTAGATATTGCTATTGCATATTAAAATTTTCCACTCATGGGATTATTCAAGAACACTGATCCAAAATTGCTGTTCTGGAAAAACTGTTCAGGTGCAAAACCACATTTGGAAAAGTCCTTCTCATCTATATACAGGTCACATAAACCAAAACAGAAGTCAAGATGGAAGAAATTCTGATGCTCATGTTGTCTAGGCTGGTAGAAAATCATTAACAGACATGCCCAATGCCCAGTCAAACTCTGATGCTTTGATTCTAAAGGATTTCACTAATTTTTGAAGGTTTGCTGCAGCGAGTGTGTGCTGGTGATGAGATCAGAACTATGATTCCTTGAAACTAGCTCTACCCTTGCCTACTCACATGTTACCTTTCCTCAGGATAGATAACAGAGGCAGGTGAGAAGGTAAAGTGCTTGCACCTCACACACAAATTTTATGTCTTAGAATCATAGAATAGTTTCAGCTGGAAGAGACCTTCAAGATCATCAATTCCAACCTTACTCCTAGCCATATCAAAAACCACTAAACCATGTCCCTAAGTACAACATCTAACCGGCTCTTAAACACCTCCAGGGATGGTGACTCCACCACCTCCCTGGGCAGGCCATTCCAATGCCTGATAACCTTTTCTGTAAAGAAATGCTTCCTAATATCCATCCTGAACCTCCCTTGGTTCAACTTCAGGCCATTTCCTCTTATTCTATCGATCATTAGCAGGGAGAACAGACCAACTCCCGCCTTGCTACAACTTCCCTTCAGGTAGTTGTAGAAGGCAATAAGGTCTCCCCTCAGCCTTCTTTTCTCAAGGCTAAACAGTCCCAGATTCCTCAGCCTCTCCTCATAAGAGACATGTTCCAAATCCTTTACTAGCTTTGTAGCCGTCCTCTGTACCCTCTCAAGAACCTCAATGACCTTCTTGTAGTGAGGGGCCCAAAACTGGACACAGTATTTGAGGTGCGGCCTCACCAAAGCCAAGTACAGAGGAATGATCACCCCCCTGCTCCTATATTGACTTGCTCCTATATTGAACACTATATTAAAGCAATCAAGGGTTATGAGTTAATCTCACATTTAGAGGCAATTGCTTAGACAAGTGATGAGGGAATCCGCTTGAAACACTCAACTGGTCCCAATTGCCTGTCATCTTCTCCAAAGGGAGGACTTCCTATTCCTTCCCCCCAAACACTGAAGACTGATCTTGTCTGAGGACAGGACACCTGAATTAGAACAGCAATCTGTGCTGTGAAAGAGTTGCTGAGATTTCATACTGATGAATCTCTATCTTGTGCTTGTGGTGGACCCCTGGACCAGAGGAATTAATGACCCCTTCTGACCTTAACTATTAGGAAATGGTGTAGCTCTCAAAATGCTCCTTTCTTACAGAGACCCCAGAGGATGGTGTGTTGCACAGTGTCATCTTTGACTTGTAGCCATTCCAAAATGATACCACTGGCTTTGGGCTCATCCTGGTGACTGCATTGTCTACAGACATCTAGTTAACTACAGAGAACTCCTGCAGAGTTGCAGAACTGTGACAATTGTGGAGAAACAAGCACTGAACTTAATGTGTTACAAGACCATGAAGCAACTATTGGCAGTTAAAGCTTTACAGATTCTTGCTGGTCACATATATCCTTCTTCTGCCCTTTTCATACAGGAAGAGTAACAGGAACGTTTGTGCGTTTGCTTTCCTAAAGACAAAAAACTCTTTGTAAAGATATAATACTTGGAAACAAGCTTGCTGCTGAGGTCTTAGAATACTGGCTGCAAATCAAACACAATAAAGGTATTGGTGAAGATCATGTCACACACAAAGAAGAATGCAGTGATACTCAGATTTGGAACCTTCTTTGGGCTGTGGAAGCAAATCAAGCTTCATTTAGTCAAAGTATCTTCACAACTAGACAGAGTTCTGCTTTAGTTTTGTATCTTGAATGTAAGCACCACTGTAAAACAGCATAAAAGACTAAATGGGGCTGTGCTCTTGCTTTTTGTACAAAAAGAATGTATTTTCCTAAGGCTTAGCCCAACCACATCACTCAACAACAACCTTTACAAATAGTGTTTCCTCTTAAAAAAAAGGATACAATAATATTCATATGGTCACTCTTGCTTAAAATGCTGCTTGGCCTTGCAAAGTATAAAGCAATAGACTTATAAAACTAAGACTTGTACAATAAATTGACCTTTACCACTAAAGGTCAAATTCATCATTAGATTAACTTCTCCAGAGAATGCAGTCACATCAGCTATTGCTTTTCTTGCTGAGTGCTTGCCTAGGCTGAGACTGTGGCAAATCTTTAAATCTCAATGATGTGACTCTAGGATTACCATGTAGGTAAATATATGCCCAAAATGTCATCTTTACTCTCCATTAAGAAAGAGTTAAACAAAATGTTTGAATGGAAAGTTTAATAACAAAAGACATTTATGATGTTTACTTAAATTTTCTGGACCAGTAAGTCTAAATGACATGAATTATTGGATGCTATATCTGGCCAAAAAATCTTTTTGACCAGTCTAAGTTTTACTACATGCTGAGCTGCCAGCATCACTATTGGGGGAAAAAAAAGAAAAAAAAAAAAAAACCCTCAAAAAATCTGTGATCAAATCCTAGTTTTCTCAGTGAAATCTGGATTCAGAAGAGCCATTCATGCCAGAAAGTACCTTTTGAAGTTTACATTAACATGGATATTTATTTATTTTCCCTCTGTAACAATGACAGTGGTTGAAATAAACTGTTTAATTCTAAATAGAAAACACATCTGCTGTTTCTGCATTGTTTGTGGTTGCTGGAGGGGTGACAGTTTAAACCAAGTAGCACACATGACATTTTAAGTGAGATGTTGTATGAGGATTTGCAGCTGCTGCACTTTCCTATTTTCCTCTAGCCTGACAGTACTGCTCCATTTCTGCGCCTGTAAACCCTTCCATTCCCAACACAGCTCTTAGAGGGAAAGTTTATACATATCCTTACATATGTGCAGGCATACATGTATACCTGTGATATTTTCACATGGTCATTTTCATTTCTTTTGAGCAGAAGAGCATTTTCTACACTGACTGGGATTTCAGCAGCCAGCACATCCCTGGGACAATCAAGTTAGGCTGGACTTTGCTAATGTCTAGGTGACAAGTAGGCACCTCAGACATCCAGAAGCAACCTGAAGTTGAGTCCTGACCCGCTGGTGTTGGACGTCATGGCCCACTTGGGGATCTGGTGTGTTAGAAGTACCCTTGGGCTAAGATTCATTCGGTGTTGGAAAGCCACGAGGCTGGCCCTGAGCTGGCCCCTTTCTCTCCAGCAACATTCCCATTATCTCAAGGCTGCTGGACAGCATTACACAAACAGAAAATGCTGTGGGATTGGACTGAACAAGGTAGTTGGAGGTTAGAAAGGCTGGCCCTGCTCCAGCCAGGGGAGCTGTGAGAATGGACACAAGCGCTGCCCTAGCTCCCCTCTCTTGCCTGCAGAGGCTGTAACATGCAGCACCATCTATCCCCTGCTCCAGGTAAACACTGGCCCAGTAACAAACTTAATTTGTACCTCAGCAACTCACAAATGTAAGCCCCATGTCCAGAGGTGAGCACCTCTGAATGGCATGCTGCTGTGCCAACATCTAAGCTAGGGTTAAATGAGTTATTTTTTTTTATCCCTGTAGTGGATACACAGGGATACACTGCTCCTTTCAGGTTAATCAACTTGGACATAAATAAATGGGGGTCACATTTCTATATTGTTTTCATATTTTGGAAATTTTGCCTGCTCACTAAGCTGATAACAGGGAAATTTGTGTTTCCTTCTCTATGGTGTTTTGACACTGCTTTAGGCTTTATAAAACACTGGGGTTTGGAAGTGCAGTAGTGTAATCCATTAACCATAAAAACAGTGCGAGTAGATATTTGACTCCTATATTACTGCTGGAGAAAATAAAAAGCTCCTGAGTGGTGTGAAAATCTTGGGCGAGTGTGAAGTAGAGCTAGGGCCCACGAGCTCCCAGTATGCAGCCTCCACTGCATTTCTGCTGATTTCTGCTTTTCAGTTCAAAGAAGGGGGATGGTATTTTATTTTGCCACAGTTTGCTAAAGAAAAGGCTTCCTCTTTCCCTTCTTGAAAAATCCTGCCTTGGATCTGAACAGAAAGTTATGACGTTTTCTTTGCTGTTGTGGGATATAGTGGTTCCTCCTCTCTCTTGTCCCAGTAAAGAACTTCTTTTTGGAGCTTATGAAATGCCTGGAGTGGAGAAAATTATTTCCCTTGGGAGACACCAGATTACAACAAATTGCAAATATTAAAAGGAAAAAAAAAATCCTAGGGAGGAGCCTTTGTATCAACCTCCAGGTCACCTTCCCCCGCAGCCCTCTTTGCATCGTACAAACTGAACTTCCTCCTGCGCTACTAACGTGCCCAGTGCAGTTTTCAGAAGTGAAGCATAAACACACCCAGCCAAGTGCAAACTTAATATAAATGTGCTCCCTCTTCCTCCGGTTACAGTTGTGAGAAATTGTTTGTGCTTTAAGAGGGAAGAGAGGAAAATTGGTTCCCAGTTTGTGCTTCGCTACAGCCACACAGGCAGAGAAGAGAGAGGCCAGGTCCAACACGGGGTGCCTGCACTCACTTGCCTTCGAGCAGCAGTAGCGAGCCGCAAGCCGGCGGGGATGCGCAGGCCCGGGAGCTTTCGCAGGGTCACGGCATGTTCGGGTTTTTTTGTAACGCTGGCCTCCACGCAGCAGCCACAGAGAGCAAGGCCATGGTTTCCTGTCAATTCAGGGGAACACTGGTCTGCCAAAGAAACAACGTAACAGCGGTTCGGCAGATGAACTCAAGTAATGCCACAGCACTTGGGTGGCCATATTTATACTGGGCTAGCCAGGAATGTCAGGATTTCAGCATTCACAAAAAATGCACTTCTGGCACAAGCAATCTCTGTCATTTCAGCTCTACTCCTCAGTCTCAAATGATCCATATTGTTAGGAGAGCCTCAGTGTTTGGACTACAGTGTGTTTCCCCACTCCTTGGGTTTCAGAAGTAAGGAAATGAGCCGTGCTCAGCCATCCTCTTCAGCAGTTCTGCTTTCCTCTGAGTGAGCAATGGCAAACATGGGATGGGAGAGAGATACATCTGAACTCATGCAATCCGTCACAACACAGCATCTCCTGAGCTCAGGCTTTTTATCCTTGGATCTATCCCATCTCTGCCTGCACAGCCATATTTCAGGGATTTGTCACGGGTCACATCTGCCAGCAATCATGTGGAAGAAACACAGAAAAAGAGCAACACACTCTCTTCCTCCTCATTTTTGACAAATGGACAAACTCCCATGTTGAAGACAACCAGCCTAATTCCCACCCCAGAGAAGCAACTGGGAAGCTACCACAAGCTTCACTGGACTTTGTCCCTTAGGATCAGAAATCTGTGAACCCCACTCACACAAGAGGAGGTGAGGAGCCATAGCTCCCCAAAATCTTCAGGCTAACAAAGAGGCTCTGAGCATTGCAGCAGACAAGATCACCATGAAAACTGTTTCATCACTCAGAAGTGCTGTCTAGGAAAAATAGTAGTGGATTTTAGACTTGTTCAGGATTCCTCTGCATCTGTCAGGCCAGGGGAAGCTGTGCTGTCTCCTATCTAATCACTTCATGCTTCAGAGTCCTGGACCAACCTGGCAGTGCAAGAGCAGATCAGCTGCACCAGTCCATCCTGTGACTTCAACAGCTCCCAGCATTATCAACTTAATTACACTTGAACTATACAGCTCATTTACACTTAAGCACAAAGTCTGGTATACTCTGAAAGACTCAAGATTTAGTGCACGTGTGCAAACTAACTGCAGATCAGGCCTTTCCTGGGAGAAGCATGTTCTTCTGTCCATGGTTTCTAGTCCAGGAAATCCCAGGTATAGGAGCCCAAATTAGGAATGAAAAGGACAAATAAAAGTACCCCTAAAAATTGAAAGAGGAATGGCATCAGCCTTTCAGAAGCAAAAGTAGATGAGAGTATTTTTGTGGATCTTTCAATCTCAATGCCCTGCCAAGTTGGACTACAGTCCCACGGCTGCATTTTCAGAATTATTCCACTTCTCTGCACTGTCCATATACTAGCACTATGATATAAAACAACCAAGGAAGATTTGTTTAAATAAATGAATAAATAAATAAATAAATAAATCTAAAATCCTTCTTGAAAAGAACTACAGACTTAAATATTGGAGTACCAAAATCAAGCACTTCCAAGTTAGGATTAATTTAATATTTGTAAGTGAAGTTCTGCTGTCACATAATACCAACTCCATAAAAATAGTACTGATATGCCTTCCAATCATTTAGGAGTATTAACAACATTTGGAGATATGTCTCATTGTAGCGGTTTCTAAAGTATTAGAGAACTTGGTAGGATCTTTTTGTATACGTGAGCAATGAACCACTAACACCAGTTGGTGGTGACACAAAAATATTTTGAAAACTGGAGACCTAAAACACAAAATCATCTCTCTTCAGCCAAGGCTGTGGGCCTGGTGATTAAGATAGTGCCAAAGTGCTTGAAGTTGAAATAGGAGCAAGAACAGTGAAACATTCAATCTGTTTGCCATATTTTAGAGTCTCTTTCACAGGTTTTCTGGTTTTTTTTGTTATTTGATTTGTCAAATTCAGTGCAGAAGCAAGGCTTGCATAATTCCTATTGAACACCTTCCTTAAAACCCGGAACAGTAACTTGAAGAACTCACCAAAGCTTATTGAAAGATTCATACCAAGGCATTATTTTCCTTTAATATGATTCATAATATGCTATGAATAGGAAATATTGAACACAAATAATGTACAAACAAACAAAAACCCCTCAAAATCCCAGCGATGAGAAACTGATCCCACCTCTTATTCAAGTTAGTGAAAATTTTGAGAGCCATTTCCAGGGAAATCTCAATTTCATCTGTCTCATGAGCTGTCAGGCTTGAACTACAAAAGATAATTCATTAAACACCATGGACATGAGGAATGACAAATAAAAACCAGGGAAATCCATACACTGTTTGGTGTTATCTTTACAGGTGTTATTCTAGAAACAGGGCAAGAATTGGAAAGATGAGTGATTCAAGCCAACTATGTTCACTAAAAGCCAGTATAGACATCTTCAGCAGTAACAGTCACAATTCAGCCACTCACTTGCTAATCGGCCACACAATCTCTAATTTCTGGTGTTTGCCCCTTTGAGGTGGCTCCTTCCAGTAGGTAAGAGTATATTCAAAGAGCTGCTGTTAGAAGTAGGAACAGAAGCATATTGTACCCATCAGAAAATCCTTTAAAAATCAATGCCAAAGAGCTTTCAGCGGCTGTACACTACTCAGCCATGTAGGCTTCTCCACCTGTGCAATTCAAGTTGCTCTAAGCAGACCTGAATCACTAGTAATGCATGTTGTATGAGAAACTGGAAAACATTGAAACTTTTGAACTGCTATTAAATTTCTGATAATATTTAGATTAAAACTCCTTTGTGGTATGGACAATCTTCTGCTGTATTTATGCAGAGCCTAGGAAAAGTTGGGAGAGAGTGGAGAGAAAATGAAGTCTGTGATGACTACCCTGGGTCTATTTCAGTGTGAATTTCTGCTTCTATTTCTGTTGCTCCTACATCTAATGAGGGTGACTCAGACTATGCTGAAAAAAAGCCTAGGAGCAAAACTGCTTATCCAGTCCTCTTCCATACATAGGTAGGATGTTAATATGACCTAATTTTTACATATTCCTCTGAGTAAAGAGGTATTGAATAGAGAGGTTGCATGGCACCAGGATTAGTCACAGGAGATGCCTCTACATGCTACTTTTCTTTTCCCAGGGCTCTGTAAATCTGGGGCTAAACTGGAAGCAGCTATTGCCTCCTTTCACTGAATCCACAGTGCTGATGAGTGCTGAGAGAGCTTTGGACCTTCTTTGTGCTGCTTCTCTGGTGTAAGCAGATTTCATGTCAGACTGCAGTCAGTGTCTCAGGTAATTTGTCCAGGATCCAAAAAAACTAAGCTTTCACACTTAGTCTCCCTGGTTTGGTACTATGAAAGTCGATTGAATGTTACAGAAGGTAGAAAGAGTGGGTGCAATCCAACCTTTCAAACTCCTCCATTCCTGCTGCTTATGCCTCATGAAGAGAGCCTTGCTGAAAGTCTATAGCAGTCATTTGCAGTCCCAAACAAATGGGAGCTCAAGGCATGCAATGGAGCAGGCACTGCTTCTTAGCCCTCAGCCTTTCAACTTATTACAGAGAACTCCAAGAATTATTCCAATAAATCCAAATGCTTGTAATCTCTTCTCACTCTTGTACCTCTTCCTTTGGAGCATATCTTCTTCTGTGCCAGCAGCATGAAAATACACTCCTCAAAGTCACTTCTGGTGATTTCATAATTGCTGCAGAAGTGGTAATCCCCTCTCTTACAGATGATGAAATGTCTGAGTAGTACTATATGTTTGGGAGGATTACAGCACTCAAGAAGTTTGTGAGCCTCAGATTTTCTAAAGTCCTTCAGTTTTATCTGTGCCTGTCTCTATTCTTTTCAGATGATAGGTTTGGCTGGGTGAGTTACTGAGATGAGATTCATGGACATTTGCAGTATCATTTGATCAGATTATCCCCAGCCCTGTCCACTTCTTCCTTGCTGTGAGTTTTTACACAGTACATTATACTATAAGAGACTACAGCCAGCGAGACTCAAAAGGTGTATGGAAATGTTTGGCAATTATTGGCATGGATGTGCATATGCAATTGGTTAGATACATGCTCCCAGATCTAGGCACTGTCATGATGACTACAGGGGAGACAAGATTCCCAATGGTGTAGTTAGATACTCATAAATTGTTTTGCCTTATCTGAATTATGTCACAGCAAAAACTTGTGATGCAGTTGACACACTGGAAAGAAGGGAAGCCACGCAGAGAGATCTTGACAGCTTGAGGGGTGTGCCCGTGCAAACCTCATGAAATTCAAGGTCAGGTGCAAGGTTCAGCAATCAGATTGGGGCAATCCCAAGCAGGAATAACAGTCTGGACAATGAGTGGTTTGAGAGCAGCCCTGCAGAGAAGGACTTCAGGGTATTGGTGAATGAAAAACCAAATATGAGCTAACAATGTGCACTTTGTAGAAAGCAAATCACATCCTGGGTTGCATCGAAAGAAGCGTGGCCAGCAGGACAAGGGAGGTGATTCCCACCCTCTACTCTGCTCTTGTGAGACCCTATTTGTAGCATTGTGTCCAGCTCTGGGGTTTCCAGCGTAAGAAAGACATGGACCTGATCAAGCAGGTCCAGAGGAGGGCTGCAAAAATGATCAGGGGGCTGGAGAATCTCACCTATGAATACAGGCTGTGAGAGTTGTGGTTGTTTAGCTAGGAGAAGAGAAGGCCTCTGGAAGACTTTATTGCAACCTTCCAGTACTTAAAGAGGGCCTACAGGAATAAAGCTTACTTGATCTTTATCAGGGAATGTAGTGATAGGATGAGGAGTAATGGTATTAAACTAAAATAGGATAGATTTAGATTAAAAATTAGAAAGAAATTCTTTACAATGATGGTAGTGAGTCACTGCAACAGGTTGCCCAGAGTTGTTGTGGATGTCGCCTTGCTGGAAGTGTTCAACTGGATAGGGATTTGAGCAATGTGATCTAATGGAAGGTGTTCCTGCCCATGGCAGCAGGCTTGGGAACAGATGATCTTTAAGGTCCCATCCAACCCAAACTGTTCTATGAAAAAGAATAAAATTCCTTTGCACCAAGGTATTTTATCTCATAATTACAGCAATTTTACTCTGCAATATACTTTTCCAGTCAATGGAAGACATTTGCTCCTGGATGGATGCAGCTGCCAGAAAAAAACCAATGATACATGAAGATCCAGGAGAAGACTTTAAATCCTAACAGAACATGCCCAGGAAATACCAATCAATTTGTATAGTAACTGATCATCTTCACCCTTAAAAAAATCAAGCTAACAGCTGTGCACTGTCTCTTCTTCCAGAAATGAGTCCAGATCCCTTTTGACCTGGTGTACACTATTCATTTCTATTGTAGATTTTGGCAGTTTGCTCCATACTTTTAATTATACCCTCTGAGCAATGAAAGTCATCCTGAATAGTTTACAGTGTGTGCCTCATCTGCAAGATGTAACCTCTTTCTTTGGAATTAGCAACAAGTCACACAACTTTTTATTTGAAAAAATCCATTCCTTTTCTGGTGTATACTGTAATGTATTTCCTGCAAATTCCTATCCATTCCAGCTGCAGTAGAACTTCACCCTCCATTGACTTGAACTCAATGCAGCCATTTACTCCTCGATTTTTAAGGCCTGAAAAAGCAACCACATTGTTTAGCCTAACTTCCTGTAAAATTAAGCCCATAACATTTCATTTAGCTACTGCAGTGTGAAACAAATACATTGCATTGCCTAGAATGTATATCCTTCTATTTTTACTAAAAGTTACTATGAAAGGTATTGGTCATGATTACATTCCTAAGTTTCATATTCCCTATACATGCCTGTAAAGGTCTCTACAAGGGATTAGGAAACTAAGAATCACACCAAAATGGTCAAATGACTGCAATATTTCCTGATCAGTTTTCATCTATCCCTATGTATAATGATTTAATTATCTCTAGGTTCAGGTTTCCGTAGTGGTTTACCACAATATGTATGTAATTTCTGGAATAGAAAATGAAATATTTACATGATAAATATTATTATCACTGCTTCTATAAAGCTTGGAAGGGATCTTGCTGTGCTTCATTTTCAATAAAAAAGGCTTTCAGATGGAGATTGTTTTTCTGAGTCTTTCATTAATCAATTTTCTGTTTATTGATTAAAATAATCACCTTCAGAAGGCAGAAAGCATATATACATATGTATTAATTTTTTGAGGGTAAAAAAAATTAAAAATAGTTCTAAAATGGGTAAAAGATATATTTGAGTTGATTCTGAGGAGGAGTTTCATGTCTCTCATCTGAGACCTTGCACTGTGAACAGCAGTGGCAGCTTTAAATTCTTGGGTTGACATTTCAGACGTCATGAGAAATTTCAGAATGGCTTTTGAAAAGCTATTTCAGAGTGAGACATCTTTTCCTAAAAATTCAGAGACAGTTTATGTTGAAGACAGAATTGAAATACAAAAATGATCACTCCCTGTCCTGAATTTAGATTACAGTTCTCAAGTATCCAGCTTGAGTGAGAGAAACAAGTATTTTCACAATATTTGCCATAGAATTAGAACATAAAATATTTTCATCCTCCTCTATCTCCTACTCCCAGGTTGTATGTCCTACTTTTCCCTAGAAAATGAATGCTTATATATCTTTTGAAGTTTAAGTTTGATTTTAAAATGCTCTTCCATGTTAAATAATTTTCAGTGCTTGAGAAATTTGTCCCAACTAGCTCGAACTTTGGAGACAGTCTCCAGAACAATTTAATAAACAGAACCACAGTATGAAAAAATTCTTAAATCTACAGGAGAAGTAAATACACCATTCTGTCTGGGAGGACCCAGAGGACTCACTGGTATGATCAAGTAAGCGTATTGCACAGTCTATTTCTTTATCTGAAAGACATGCTTGTCCTAATTTATTTAGGAACTTGGAGTGAGTAGGCAGTATTTTGGTACTGATGGAGACATAAAAGTCTTTACAGTTCTCTATGTGAAGCCATAGACATCTGACATAGGAGTGACTTAGTCTTGCAGCATTAGAACATTTTCTTCCCTGGAGGAAGCATCAAACACAACATAACACCATATAAAGATTTTGTAGAACAACCATTTGCAAACCTGTTCTTTTTCTTCTTCCTTTCTAGTACTGGTATGAACCAGTCCACAAAAAATTATCATATGATTAAAAGAGAAATGTAAAGAATTATACATTATTAAAAGATTATAAATTGACTCTTGCCCTCTATCCTACTTGTTGTAAGCTCTGTTAGGCAACCGAGTGTAGTGACATAAATAGGATATAGGCCCTCTTTATCTTTTTGGAAGAAGTTATAGTGTATTCAAAAGATTTTTGGTATGTGTGTCACTTTATCTTCATTATAAAAACAACTTGGATGCGGGCTCTGGGGAAGATTTATAGTCTCTCCATGACACAATTAAATTACAAATGTCTCATTAGAGACCGCCAGTGTACCTCAGATAATGACTCCAAAGCATTCATCTCAAAGCTCATTTCCAGAATGTTTTTCTTTTGAACTTGTTGTACTTGAGGATTTTACTAACTCCGATTAATAAGTTTTTAAGGGACACTGTCCTTTAGGGCACACCATAAATACTGGTATGCTTGGAGTAAAAGTTGTTAGGAGTCCAGAGAGGATACTAAGGAGAGAGACTGTAGAAGGGAAGCACAAAATCAAGCAAATTAGCTAAGTCCAGTTATAAAAATGTTTATCAAGCACATGATCAAGATAAAGAAGTCTTGAATACGAAGACACTGTATCCATTGCAAACTACAATTAAATCACAATTTCAGATGATGAAACTAGTACAACAAGACAATATACTTGCTGTGACTCAATTCAGAAAGGAAGTTTGACATCATATATTTCTGATACTGACCAAGATTTACAAAGTAGCTCCTTTGGTGAATCTTTCTTACATTTTGGCTTTTTGCTTTTGGCACCAAGAATACACTTGATTTCTGAAAAAGTTAGTATTAATTAATTGAATTTAACTCTTTAACCCCAATTCTGACATTATGCAATTAGTCTACATATCTAACTGTATAGATTTAGATTACTTGTTGGGTTTTTGTTTTTTTTTTTTTAGTTCTTACAAAATAACATAAAGGTGTATTATTCTATCTTTCATGAATCCCAGGAAATGGATAAATCAAATGCATTGAGCATCTTTTGTATGAAAGCTCAAGAAAGAATTTCTGGTCCTCTTCATGCAAACATCATTTTTACAAAAACTGATGCCGTGTTTGTAAAGAACGAACTACTGTTTAATTTTAAGTAGAGGTAGCCTACTTAAATTTAATTCTTTTTAAAGACTGTACTGGTGAGGGAACACATTGGTCATCCTGAGCTGATTTCCCTTAATATGTCTATCCAAGGGGAACATTACATATCACCTGTGTAGAAGGGAAGAAAATTATTCTAGATTCTGTAATTTATCTGGCAAGTTGCAGAGGCTATTTACATCCTAACGTCTCTTCTCCCTGCAGCCTCACATCAAAGGCTTGAGCCCAGTAGCAGTGTATTTCTATTAACTCCCAGAAAGAAAACCTAGCAGTCAGGAGGAATGTAAAAGAGACTTCTCCCTCAGTCTTCCAAACAAGTGATCAAGTGATCCCGCCCTTTTTTTTTTTTGTGGTCTCCTGAGGTACAAAAAGAAGAATCTTTGGCTCTATTCCTGCTTCTGACTTTCTTACACTGGATGGCCTTCCACACTTCCCACTTTGGAAGAACTGGTTGTAGCACAATCTATGTCATCATTCATTTCTTGAAACAGTGATAAATGAATGTAAGGAACACTATATATATCAAAAAATATCCTGCCAGGGCACATACAACTGTTAAGGTCATGATGTTTCAATTTTGTTTAAAGTTTTCCCTGAGTTCATACATTCTTCAGAACTCATAGGCTGGAAATTTTAGGAACATTTCCTACTGTTAACTACAGGTATCAGTTATTTTCTGAAAAGGAATTAACTATATCTGTGAAAGAACAGGAACTGCTTTTTTTGCAGTGGCTTACGACCTCTATTTTTCACCTATCCTTACTATTTCCAGGAACACAACAGGACACAAATGTTCAACCAGTGTGCCAGGAGAGAGTGCCAGCGTTGCTTAGACTTATCTGGAGTGCAAAGATATGAAAATAGAAACTCAAAATACAGATATGTGTAAGTGAGGAAATGATTCATGAGTAGCTAATATGCAGCACTCCACTATTCAGTAACTGTTCATTTCTGGTACACTCAAGCCCACATGGCTGTGAAGAAAAGCTGGCACATACAAGCATTATAATCTAAGAAATCAGCAGGCAAACAGAAGGAAATAAAGGTATTCCAGTCTCATAGTCATCTCTGAGACTGACGCATGAATGCTAGAAGTCAGCAATACTGTATCATTATCTCTTAACAAAAAGATAAGTGTTTCCTCCCCTACATTTGGCAATTCCAAGAGCGGTTGCATGTGCTGTATCAGAATGTGGCTAGTAGTGACAACTGTGATATAGCAGTAGGCTTTATAAAGGAAGCTCGGAATGTTTAAAAGTGCTAAGCAGGCCAAAAAGGCATTTAAAATATCCTAAAGGCAAGCTAAGAGAAATGGCCTTTTGGATGCTTCAGAGAAGATACTCCAAACAACTCAGTATCTAACAGCTCACCCTCAGGCACTTATGGTAAGGCTGGGATTTCAAGAGTACTAAGCTCCATGGCCTGATCAGTGTGATTAGGAGCCTAGCCCAGCTGGAAGTGGGATGTTAATTTTTCAGCCCTGGATTTCTTTGCAAGTCCAATCTTGAAATCTCAGGGAAATCTTTTCTTAATTTCTTTTATTAAAAAAAATGCACTGTGTTTCCCAGAAATCTGGCAGGTCTCACACTATAATAGTAGATAGTCCCTGCAGATTGGGTCTTTCACTGTAAAATAAAATTATATGAAGAGAGAGTTATCTGTACTACCCATGGCAGTCTGACTACCTGAATATTTTATTTAAATATTCATATACAAGCAAAAAAATCATCATTTAAGTAAAGGAAAGATTTATATGTCTTTAAGTGAAACCATGCTTCTGGAATGAATATGATCCTGAAGTTTAGAAATCCTCAGGCTATTCTCTAAACAAAGATGTGGGAAACTATTACTGTTTATATTAAATATTCCCATGTGGATCTTTCGGTCCTTGTGGAATATGAATGGCAATCTCTTGTAAAATCCCCACTGGAGCTGTCAACACTTTTTATATGAGGCATCCCAGATACGGAGAGGAGGGGAACATGCATGTGGGTGGGACATACCTGTTTCCTTAGGAATCACTCACCCCTCTGGTGGCAGACAGGTTTTCTGAGGCTACGCAGACATCAGAGCAAAGTCATTAAAGTGATTTTTCATTGGGGAGGAGATGATATACTCTTCCTTATTAACAGCTTTTTGAAAAAGGGTCTTCAGCAGAAATAATCCTGATTTAGAGCAGAGGAATTTGAGACTAAAAGGATGCTCCTGTGCCACAGAGTGACTCCCTGTTCTCACCAGACCCTTCACCTACAGTCAGTGCACACACTTACCAGGCTCCACCCTGAACCTTCCCATTTTCATCTGATGTTTTCATGGAAACCTGACTCAGGAACCTCCTTCTGCCCTAAAGACTAAGTTGTTTATAACCTGGATTATTTATAACTATTCTCCTTGTGACAATATTTTCCATCTGTTTGAACTTCTCTTCTTCCTAGTTTTTCTTCCTTGCTTCCTCTTTAGTGTATGTGTGGAAAGTAACCTTTTCTTCCCTTAGGTTTCATTATATTGCTGAATCATGCCAAGCTCTTCTTCTAAGACAGGATACCCAGTGGGCCCTTTGGTAGGCTTGTTCAATGAGTTTTTAATCACTCCATGAGGTCTTCTCTGTTCTTATCTTCTGCATGTGAGCCTGGTCACAGATAGTAAAAAAAAAATTATTCAAAGTACACAGAGGATCGCCTGCCACTACCTTGGAGGAGGCCAGTCCACACCAGAAATGCTTCAACTGATAAACTGCAAGCTTGCATTCTCATGGTCAAGACCCCACTACAATTTCCACAGTATTTTTTCAATCTTCTATTATTTCCAGATGATGAGATCTGACTTTATCGCTTATAGCACTTACACAATTAAGTGAGAGGTGAATCAGGGCCAGGTTGTTTGCCAAAAACAAGTAAAACCCAAACACTTCACGTCACTGTTTATTTTCACACTCCTCTTGAAGAAATATCTAGGTCAGCTATACGAAACTTTGACTTCAGGATGCCTTGGATAAGGTCCATACTCAAGCTACCTTGTTTATACCTTTTGGAATTATTTCTTTAGAAGTATTTGTAGTCTAAAATATACTTGCCAGTGACAATTAAAGCAAAAATCAAGATTAAAAGTTCTCTGTTGCTTCTGTATGTGGAGAAATGAAACAGTAATTATGCTGTGCATATCTGGTCACAATAAGTAAGATAGTAACTTTATTTTACACCTACACAAAGAAAAGTTATTTAATAGAGCTGCAGTGAAAACATTGCTCCCTTGGAATCAATGGCATAAATCCCACTGATTTCAATGGGCTATAATTTTTTTCATAGTCTAATTTACTATTTCACTGCATCAGTTGTGTGCCAGGGTATCTTTACTAAAATCACTGGAATTCCCTTGGCATGAAAGTAGTGAAATCAGAAAAATTCTAAGTATAAAGAATCATAATAATTTTTACTTGAATAAAAGGATTACAATAGAGGAATAACCATTTAGGTAAATGTCAATTAGCTGAGATGTTCTTGACTGGCTTGTTAAACAGTTGCATGCTGATATAGAAGCTAAATATAAATATATTTCATGTATTCATACCATTTTGTAAAACAGGGATCTTTCATAGCCAAAACAGGGAAACTGCAAAGACTTACATCACTGCTAAATGAGTTTCTCTTTAAAAAGTTTTAGACCAAGAGCCAAATTCTGCCCCTTGATATACTCATGTAAATTCCATTAAAGTAGCTGGAACTACATATTCATACTTGCAGGAATGATTTGGCTGTTTAAAGACAATTCTGTAAGCATTGACTGCCAGAGTTGCTCAAGAATTTGCCAGTAAAACTGCTTTTTTTGATGTTGTTGTTTTATTTTGTTGTCAAAACTTGTTGATTTGTCAGAATGAAACATTTCTGCACATGTATATATACTGTGTTTGACAATGATCGCATTTCTGGTCAAGGAAAAGAGAAAGCTAATGTCCAGAGCACAGCAAACAAGCACTTGTGCCAAACTGAGGGCTAGTGTTCATATTTATGCTTTCCCAGACATATTCCTTTCTTTTCCAGTCCATGATGAATCCCTTGGTTGGGATAAGTAATCATCAGCCTCCCTCACCAGACCTACTTCACACAGGTCTGTAAATTCAATATTAATTGGGCAAAGAGACTGCCCAATCATCACTTCCCCATCTGGTAGCTTTGTGTTCCTGTCAGGAAAAGCAATTACTTGAATCCTTTCTCCCTTCCAGGGGATTGTCTCTTAGCAGACACTGTTGCTCTTGATTGAACAAGGCATTGACTTACCAAACACCTGCTAAGAAAGGAGCAGTGGGAAAACTTTTGACTCATCAGAAATGGTCATGAGTAGGGATATTTGTTTTCCTGTAAATTCCATTCACTCCCATAAAAATACTAGTGAAATAGTACTTGATTTTGGTTTTACTTTGAAAATGTACATTTTTGTCTATATCAATAACTATCAATATATTTGTTTCCCATCTCTAGTATTTCAGAGATAGAATGAATGCTTCATTAAGTACTCAGCTTTCAAGGTACTTAGGGATACAAACTAAATGGCAAACTTTTTACATGCATCCATTTAAGACCAACAGCTGGAAAGACACCACGCTTCTACCGTGCTGTTTGCCAAAGCATCTGATAACTTAGACAGTGGGACAAATTGGGAAGAGAGGAATTTAACACTAGCAGTGCATATTATGGATGGCTTATGTGCCCGGCCTTTGAAAACATTGTAGAGTGAAACACGTCAGAAGTGTAGCCAGTAAGTTGGGATGTAAGTCCATCCTCACATTAGAGAGTGAGACTAAAACAATGCCTATATGCCAGTCCTGCTTAGTCCTTTCTGTGGGACTTCTCCAGCACATGAGCCCCAGGGTAGTGATTTTGTGCTTCTGTAGGTGGCAACCCACTCAAGGGAAGTGCAGCAGGGGTTGTTATGAAACCTGAATATCATTGCACATTGCAATATTTCTCTGGCTTGAGAAATACTGGTGCAATCACACATGCCTCTCATTTCCCATTTCTTGCACCATTCCTTTCCTTTCCTTTCCTTTCCTTTCCTTTCCTTTCCTTTCCTTTCCTTTCCTTTCCTTTCCTTTCCTTTCCTT
>WTSP01021706.1:0-13797 GCA_025331215.1 Actenoides lindsayi | reverse complement strand
CTTTCCTTTCCTTTCCTTTCCTTTCCTTTCCTTTCCTTTCCTTTCCTTTCCTTTCCTTTCCTTTCCTTTCCTCTCTTTCTCTCTTTCTTTCTTCCTCTCTTTCTCTCTTTCTCTCAACAGCCTCACTTCTAATTGAGTCCGGAGCCTGTAGGGAAATGCTTTCCCTTCAGCTGGGCCTCCTTCTATCTTATCAAATAATATTAGCTTGCACTCCATTTATACCACATAGAACCTTAGAAACTCTTATAGCTTTTAACCTGTCATGTAGATTAAGACCTTGTTAAATTTCATCTTACCGTCAGCACGATCATGTTACCTAAAGCTGAAGATTTTGGGGCAATGTAATCAGAACTGATACATAATGAAAACAGAGGGATCTTTCATCATATGGCTGTTTGTTTCTTATTTTTCTAGAAAGAGAATTTGCTGTCTGATAAATTCAGTTCAGTCTGGTCTACATTTCTGCATGTGACCTGTCTGGATAAAGCATGCCTTGCACCTCCCCTCATGAACTAATTGAGTGACCTATGCTTCTGAATTTGAATGAACATGTCCATGCGTATACATTAAACATGGATATCTGAGAATCAGTAAAGTGTGTGTACATACACAGACATGCACGCACACATATATGTTTACTGTATAAATAGATATGGGATGAATGAGCATGAATAGGTGCAGGAATAATGTTTACCTACATTTTTTTCTGGCACTTTTCACATGTTGGCAGAAAAAGCTGTTCAGAGAGGTATAACTGAACCAAAAAGGGGAATACGCTCTTCTCCTGCTTCGGTATTTGCAGTACAATAACATCTATAGGTGACTATTTCCAGAGATTGGAATTTTTTTGGTGTAAGCACAGTGCAAAAGACCAGACATGCATCAAGAATTTTACAGTTGAAGCAGGTTAAACATGTTAAAATGCTGCTATTTCAGTTTTATTGGTAAGAAACAGAAATACCAAATGACTTATTCTCAGTCATGTAGGAGATCAGTGACAAACTCCTATCACAGCCAATACCACTGCTACTGGTCCTGTCTTTAAACTCTGTAATCCCTTTTCACAGATACAGAAAATCCTGAGAAACAGAGAAAAAAAGAGCCTCAGTCTTAAACAGCACATGTCTCTTGAGACTATGTCGATCTCACAACAGTTTTATGTTTTCCCTAATAACAAGCTCCTTAACTGAGATGTAACCCACTGCTGATGTACAGATGGGGAGTGAAGGCAGAGAGTGTGAGCAAGAGCTGCCCACAACAGCTGAGGGAGTGCAGAAGTTGAATTTAAGTTTTCCTCAGTTTTGACCAGGAGCATTTGGTTCACCCTTTCTCGACTGGGCACTTAGCTAATTATCCAGAAGTCCTTATCAGGGCATTACGAGACCTCCCTGCAGGAGACCATTGATTAGCAATCACTTTGATGAATTTCTCTACATATTTTCTTTCACTTTTAAAATGACTCTTGCTGTTCCAAATGATTAGACCACATAATGACATCCTATCATTTTCCTCTTGAAAACACACGTTGTTGGGTTGAAGGACTTATTTAGGGAGCAGGAAGGTGTGAGAAAGGAAATAGGAGCAACACCAGCTCTCTCCCAGTGCTCAGTGCAATCCCTTTGCTGGTGGAGGCAGGGGGAACTGCCCTCAACCTTCCCCCTCCAAGTCCCATCGGCTTCCCCTCTGCCTGCCTGCCTGGCATCAGCGGCCTTTGGACTGGGCAGGATGAGGCCTTCGTTCCACCAAGACCAGATAGCTACTTGAAGGACTTCCCCATGTCATGTCTGTTGTAAACTCCACCATGGTCTTTTCCTGTGCCTGCACAACATCTCAGCTCATTAGGAAGACATGAGATAGCAGAGGGCCTGATATGGCATGTTTTGGATCCCCTGAGCCCAAGTGATCCTCCTTCCCGTACCACACATGGGACCCTTAACTTTAACCCAGCCGTGCCTTTTGTCTGAAGGGGAGAGACTATTTATGAGGAGTCATACAAAATAAACACAAAGAGTTCACCATAAAATATGACAACCACTTTAAATAATGTTGACTTAATTAAACTTTAAACTTTATTTATATATTTTATGGCCGTAGTGTGAGCTCTTCTCGGATGTTTACTTCAGTGAAAAATCCATCATGTGAGGGCCTTGAAAGGAATTAATCCCCTTACCCCTGGCACAGAACTCAGCTCCAACAATTCAGATCTAAATATTTAGTGATGGATGATACATGTTTATAGAACAGAGGGCAGCATGACATTTAAATGGGATCCGGGGTTGCTATAGTGAGCGGACGTTGTTGAAAAGAAACTGGAAGCTGAAGCCATGCCAATTATCGGAAGCCGATAAGTCAGCCCGTTTTTGCCTGAGTTTTCCCTTCCATCTATCCCTTCTGGGTTTTTGAAGGCTTCTCCACAGAGGGTTACAAGTAATTTTCAGAAGGAAAAGTTCTGCTGACTCTTGTACATTTGGTAGTGCATCCCATGGTTAAACTAATAGCCTCGTTGGGTGTCAGCCAAAGGTTACAGGCCTCTCAAAATATTCTTGGAAAAAAAAAAAAGGAGAGTTTATCACTGAACTGAAGTTTCTCATTAGTAACCCTGTGTTGTCTAATCTGTGAAATTACATGATTAACTCTTTTGCAGAGACAGCTTCAGCCAGAGTTTGCAATCCCACAGGAAGTTATTAAAAGTATCACCGAGATAATTTCCCTGCTTTGTACTTGGCCCTTAGGGTAAAGGAAATACATCATTAGATGAGTACTTCATAATAAAGCTATAGATCACTAACAATTATTAAATGGTTGTCAAGATTGATTATTATTTTAAAAGTTGAGCACTATGCAATTTGAAAAACAAATAAAAAACCTTGAAAGAAATTACTTCCTTTGTTTTTGTATAGAAATTAGAAACATGTTTCCCCCCCCCATTCTCTTTGAAGTGATTATTGGAATATAATCTTCCTCTGTACACAGCCATCTTACCTTCAACTTTTCTTTCTGCAACTCTAAATATACTCTTATGGAAAGCAGCTACTCACTATTGAGACAATATTCCTCTGTCACCCAGAGGATATCAGGGTCTTTTGCATGTGCAGAGAATTACACCTTAACACAGGAGCCCTGAACCCCTGATGCTTCAAGTCACTGAAGCAGAAGTGGTGATCTTCACCCAGGAGCAATCCTTGGTTTTGGTGAAAGTTGAACTCAGGGCTATCTGGGACAGAGAAAACCCTCCCATCATGTATTTTAGATGAAGTCACTTGCAGATGTTTTCCATGATTTGTTGCATTTGGTTTTGGCTTTCTAATGAGTTCCTCCCAGATCAATGGATTGTTTAGTTTGCATCTTTTGGGAGGAGAGGTAACAGTTCATAACTTTATTAGCTTTCCCAGTTAGTTACCAAGGTTTGTTTCGTTGGTTATTTTTAACTGTTAGTGAAAAAGTGCTGTGGTGAGAAGAAGTTGGCACTGCAAATGGCTGCAAAGTCAGTCAGGCTGTGAGCTTCAGCCAGTGACACAGCTACCCCATAGGTATGGCTGTGGAGCATCTAGCTGGATTGTGCGAAAAACAGATAGTCAGGAGAGTTTTGACAGAGGTGAAGCATGTGGAAACAAGACCCAACAAGCACTCTGTTGGTCCTCAGACCATATACGGTCAAACAATTCTGCGTAATGGTGTTCAGCTATAATGCAGGAGAAAACCAAGCTGGAATTTGAAAAAATATCATCTGTAGATCCAGAAAAGGAAGACTGCTTCCAGACACCTGTAAGAAAGCTTATTAGTGTTCCTGTGAAAAATCCAGATCTTCAAACAAGTTGCTTTAGGAATTAACCATGCAGCTTTAAAGGCCCAGCCCTAAAGTGCACTGCAGGACCATCCTCGCAGGACAGCTTTTGTGATCTCAGCACATTACAGTGCCTCAATGTGACTAATGCACCTATTTGGTACAACCTAGGAGTTAAGAAACAGTGCTTTGAATCAGAAGAACTGCATAAATGATAAATGTGTTACCAGGTCAAGAGATTTGCTCTTCCTAGACTGCCTTTTTTTCTTTCCCTGATAGTTTCTTCCTGACCTTAAATAAGCCAAGATCTCCTAGGAGAGAAATCAGTTGACTGTATAAACACAATACATGTTTATATATTTTCAATATAAATGAAGTTTCTGAAGAAGGAAGAACTTAGTGCTACTTGTTGCTCACTAACCTTTTTGATTCTGTATCGCTTGCACTGGTTATAACTGGTGTCCTCTGTAAGCATTTAGAATAAAATTCATTCTGATGTTCTGATTTCAATTTATTTTTTTTTAAAGCGATCTGAGAATAGCCTGGATTAATCCTTAATCCTTTTAATGCTTAACCTAAGATCTATATGTCTAACTCTTTTCAAAAAGCTTAAAAAGGGGAGGAGAGTTTGTCTAAATTGATATATACATATGATAATATTCTTCTTATTCTAATTTTAGTTTCTAAAATAACACAAGTGGAAGCCATTCTGAAGTCCAAGATAGGATAACTCAGTCTCTGCAACCTCCCATGATATGTAAGTGACAAAGAAATATTTTTTACTGTATTTTGCAGTGAAGAATAAAGACCTATAAAAATTTCACTGATGGTTGTAAACAAATAAAAAAGAGACAACCTATTCTTTCTTCAAAGACTTCAGATATAAAGGTTCTAGAATATATTCAGACTCATAGTGCTTAAATAAATGCAACCTAAGTCATTTGATGTTTATTTATTACCAGTGTAAGACCTGAATTTTAACATGAGGTCAGAAAACTCTTGAAGATCCATAGCGAAAATGGTTACTGTGGGATCTGCAAAAGGTAGCTATGAAAAGTAAACCTATAGCCAAATAGGAATAGAATAGTTTAGATGTCTATGCAAGTATACATATTTCCATGGGAAAAATTTCAAGAATCCACAGAAGGGAAGACAATGAAAGTATCAATGTACATGTTTCATGTATACCTTCAGAATGGAAAAGCATTACAAAACAATATCTCTCACTCGTGTCTCTTACTATGAACTGTGATTTTATAACATAGAAGACTGAATTTGTAGAGGATAACCAAGTATACACTCCAGAGGTGATCAGGCAAGCCATACCTACACTATTCTGACTTCGAAGATAAATGCAGAGTGCAATATTCCTCCTGTAGTTTCTCATTCTCAGGAGATGTATTCTGGCAGATGTTAATGATAAAACACTGACTCATACAGTTAGAGACATCTGCAATTGTATATGACAGAATCAATACAATTGGTGACCAATAAGATGTTAGTTCTTTCAGAGATGGGTTTTCTATCATCACATGGGATGGTGAGTACCTAATTTTGCCATTTATTTCTGCTGTGTATCAGGTATTTACAGGACATATATGAGTGTTCCTTTGGTTTTACTGTTAATTATGCCTTTACATATCTGGAAGAAGCTGTCATTTGGTTTTCATTTGAAAACCAGCTTGTCACAGATGAGAATGGAGTAATATACTCCTCTCTGCAGTATTGACTCATTTTCCTTCTTGCACTATAGATTTTTCTTATTTCTGTCGTCCAAGAAACAGATTACTCTTCACACACAGAAGATATAACTCCAGCATCTGATCAAAGTTGTATTTTAAATCACTACTGTTCCTTTTCCAGAAGTCTTGTATAACTGTCCTTTCATTAAGTATATGGCCCTATTAATTTTTCATTTATTTTGTTGGTCACCATTTGATTTTGAAAGATATTGGCCATGGATATTCTTGTCCTAAATGCAATTTTATCAGCCAGTGAGAGATCATGCTTTGAACAGATGCATGGCATTTGCAAAAAGTGATAGTATCTGTTTCTTCTGATGGAAAAGGAGGAGAGAAGCTCTCCTCTGACAGGGATGGATGTTTTCAAGTGCATCCCCTTTCCCTCTCACTTAGTGGCTATTCTGCATTGCTGAAGGCAGCAGGACTGCAACAGATCCCAGCTCGTAGTCAACATTCCATCTTCTAATCACAGTGCTTCAGGTAAAGGTGAAAATTTTGTAATTACACCAAAAGTTCATTCCCTAAACTGTTAACATCCTTGGTCCCAGAGGGGTAGGAGTGGAGAGCCTTTCTTCTCTGCTAGCAGATGCTCAGCAATTTATAATGCCATAATTTGACTGAGACATCAAAGACGAAGAGCAGTGGAGGAGGAAGACTGAAAGAAACAACAGCTAGAACAGATGTGCAAAAAACCCCCCTTTACCAAGTACACTTTTCAATTTTTGCAGGCTACCCATTTTTTAAAGCAAAAGTATCAGTTAATTTCTGAACTTTGCTGCCAAACCAGAAAATAGAATCACACAAAGTATTATCATTGCTTGTATTCATATTTGCAATTATTCTAACACTTCAGATGTGGAGAAAATCCATTATTCATAATATTATGTTTTAGTTGGTAGAGCACCAGACTCACAGATGATTAGTGATAGTTGATGAAATGAACTTTCTCTAAAGTTCAGGGGTCTTGCGTTATATAAAATTGAATTTCTAAAATCAGTGTCTTTGATGTCTTCCCAGTACAAATATTTTACTCACAATTAAGTACTTGGGACAAAAGTCTGGGGGAAGAGGGAGAGAGAAAGGGGAGGGGAGATGTGGTTAAAGACAATCCTCAGCAGTACAATTTAAAAATATGACTCTGATTTCTCAATAGCTACTACTGACTTTCCGGTTTATGTGAATTTGCCAAATGTATTTTCTTTGGGTCAGATCTTACTTGCCTTGCTCACAAAAGTATTCTTATTGATTACCCCCGAGAATAAAGCAATCCAAATTTTGCCTACTCTTTCTGTTTTGCTAATTCCTTTAGGATCAGTTCAAATAAACTAGGGTCCTACGTTACTGGATCAGTTAACGGGCTGTGAAACTACACTAATGTTCGTGTTAGCTAAAATTTTTCAGGGGAAATACTTGTGTTATTTTCCTTGGTTCTCTCAGAACAAAAACAAGAAAAGAAGAAAAGTCTGTCTGCATTTACAGTGGAAGCCCTGCTACCCACAGGCCAGGCTAATCGGCACGCTGTGATTAGCCCAGCTCTAAACAGATGCTGCCTCTGCAGTTCCTGCCACTTTTGCTGCTATAATTTTGTTAGGAGTTGAATAGATTTTTTATTTTTTTTTCTCTTTGGTTTAGTCTTTCACCAATTTTTTCATTTTCAGTGCAAAAGCTAACAGTAGTCTATCTGAAGGCTAACTTTATGCTGACAGGCACAAAGCTGCAATAAACGGAGCTTTTGCAAATCCCAGCAGTGGTAGAGCCTCACAGGGCACCAAATAGCTATCACTTGCATTTATACCTGAATCTGTATGTGTACCTGCATGCCTAACTGTATTATTAAAGCTCTTTTTCTACTTATAGATACTCTGTTTTGCATGTAACATCAGTCTCAGATAGTTTGAGCTATACTGCTGAATCTATTTGGGGTAAAAAAAAAAGAATTTGTAAGGACATAATGTAAAGCCTTCATTGTAAAATAAGCTAGGAGCAAGCGTGATGGATGAGTTAGAGTGTAAGACTCTAGAAAACTGTGAGTCCAGTCAAGAGGGAGCTGGGTTGAGATTCCTGGCATGTGAGTGCTATTTTTAGTGCTTCTGGTAGACTCCTTGGGGAGGTTCTATAGGTGGCATCTCACATTGTTTTAAGTCCTATTTTGCATGGATCCTGGACTATCTCTCACTCTATAAGTCTAAGGTACTGTCATGAACACCCAATTTCCAGTGCACATCTTAAGTGAAGCTTCGATGTAATTTTTTTGTCCTCAATATCACCATCTTCTTTCCAATACACTATACAGTGTTTTCAGTCCCTGCCAATTCTTTACTAAAAATTTTGACTTTTTTTTTCTAAAACTTTTTTGTTTTCCATGGGTTATAAAAATCTATTAGCAGAAAATTTTCCTCCTTAGGTAGACACAATCCTGAACTGGTTAGGACATAAGTTTATACTAAAGGATCTTTATCTCTACTTGCTATTAGATCATACCAAGAACTTGTACCTTTATTTGAACTCACTGCCTTGCCCTTACCTCCCTTGGCTAGTGAGTAGGTCTGCTGCAGACAAGTGCATGTCTGGAAGAAGGTATCTTTTCCTTGGGTGGTAGGAAGTTTCCCCCTGACGTCACAAGAATGGCCATATGGATATTGTAAAAAACCCACAAAACTTGTTCTGCAGAAGAAATGAGTTTAACTCAATCTTTTGCCCGGGGACTCTTACTGAGCTTGGGGCAGAACAGTTTTCAGTCTATAAACAAAAAGTTCAACCTGCTCATCTTAGCCAGCTTTTATCAACAGATCAGTTCACCCTAGAAGTGATGCAGGTTTCAGTAGGAAAAAAGGCACCCTCTGCACATCTGGGACAGATCCTGCCTTGCTGCCCTGCTCCCCACTGAGCAAGTGACAAAGCCATTGAGATGCCTTCTCCTTCAGGTCACCTGATGCACAGTGGGAAGGTAGAAAAGGATACTCCCTGAGGGTGTCTCTGGATCAGTAGGCACCAACTGACTAATGGCAGGGTGGGGAAATAACCTCAGAGTACTTGGCTTTTAGCACACTCAGAAGGAAATGGTCACAGAGGATGGAAGAGGGGGAGTACCTGTTGCCAAATAGCTGTGATTACAGCAGTGGCAAACTTCCAGGAAAACACAGCCTCAGTTCTGTTTTATCAGGATCCTTTGTAAATTGCTATTAAGAAGTATTTTTCAACAATCTCATTTTTATTAGCCGTTTGTGCCCATTATAGTTTTTTAGTTGCTAGTTTGTTATGGCTGTAACATAAATAAAGTTCTAAAAATGTCTCATCTGAGGAACTGCAGAGCTGGGCACGCCATTTAGACACAGATAAAAGCAGATGTAAAGGGCTTTCTTTGTAATGGGTCTATTTTATATTTAATAGAACTGTCATATAAACTTATACTACCATTTAAAATGCAGTTTCTAGGCTATAAAATAAACACCATTTCTAATATTGCTGTTGGCTTGTACCTATAAGATAGATTTCATTAAAAGCTCTGTAAGACATTTACTTGGGGTTACTATATGATTTATCATCTAGGAGCCACCTCAGGCAACAGATGTGTTTCTCTCCCACCTTAGGAACCAGTTCTTCATAATTATTAATGAAACCTTCAGGATCACCCAGTTGAGTGGCACTGGTATGAACAGTGGTGCAGTGCTGGTGGAGGCTGGCACAACTTTTATGGCAGGATAAATAGTTAAAAACCCAATCACTTAACCTTAGACACTTCACAGCAGTCCATATGTTGGGTTCCAAGTTATTTTCAGCTCCCTTTAGAGCAGGTTACAATATCAAGTGGCTAGAGTTGTCCTTTTCCAGCTACAGAAGGAGTCTATCATGACCAGACACCTCTGTGAAGTGCTTGAAGTGGGTAGGATGAGCTCAGGATGCAGCAGCCACTCTCCAGGCTCTTATTCTAATATCCCGCTATTGTATGGGAAAAGCCTGGGCAGTGATGCTTATACCAAGCCAGAGGGAAGCAGAAAGGGTTTCCAGCAGTGGTATCCTTCCTGCCATAACTTTTAACCTTTTATCTTGGGAAGGATCTTCCAATGGCGTTTTTTTAGCAAGTGATATTTATATTACAGAAGTTTCTGAAAGCCTCCAGCTTGGTCATGCCAAGAATTGAACAGAGTTGTGAATAATTTCTCCATCACAGACAGCTGCATATAATTCTGAATCTGTATTTGGATTAAGTCTCTTCATCAAAAATGGCCTAAATTTTACTATATCATGACACCATGAAGGCTCAGAAAACTTAGCTGTCAGGATCTTTACAAAATCAAGCCACTTTTATTATGTCAGGAAAAGAAGCGTGTGCCACAGTTTTGGCATAACCTTAAGTCATATTGAAGGTAATGTGCCATTAAGAGCCTCACTTGAAGTCTAATGTAGAACTACCTGGCAACCAGGAGAAATCTTGCGGAGGCCAGGAGCAGTCATGAAACTGGGGAGAGCTGTAATGACTTCCTTATGACCTATATCCAAACTGCACTGAGTGGAGCTCTGGCACAGGAGAGAGTCTGGCCTATAGCGTGTAAATACATAACAAATGAACAAGTCAAAGCAAAGGCAGAGACAAAGTAGTTCAAACAGTCTAGGCTATGGAAAGCAAGTCATCATATTTTGGTTCAGATTTTCAAAATCATTTTTAGTGCCATAAAGGGAGACTTTTTTTTTTTTTTTAATGAAAGCCTGTATTCTGGAGCTGTCTTCTAAAGATAAATAGAACCAAGAAGGCTAGTACATTTCAACAAAAGCATTAATAAGTGACCATCACTACATGGATAAATGTAGTTTTGGACTGAAAGAAAACCGTAACTCATTTTAAATTAACAGGTTAATCTTTAAGTTGAATAATAAACTTCAAAAACAGCCTGTACATTGGATATTTCTAAAACCTACATGAAAGCCTATTTTCTATTTAAAGACGTCGGTAATACAATTGACAGCAGGACTGAGAAAACATTTATAAAAAGGCATGTTTTAAAGCAATTACAAGTTAAAATCATCAATTTGTTCTCAAAGATTGCATGAATTGCATGCCGTAAGCTCTCAGATCGACAGAGTTGGGCTGTTTACCTTTTGCTTGCCTGCAGTGGACTAAGTTCAGATACCTGCTGTAATCTCATCAGCACAGTCAAGGAGGTGTGATGATTTAAGAAATACACTTCAAAATGTTATGAGCAAGCTGAAAAAGATGGGTGGGGACAGATGGCAGATGGTTCAACTGGCAGATGCCTGGTATCCTTCAGCATGGAAAGAGGGAATATGTGTAAGAGGAAGGTGGGTGGTGGGTTCCTCTGTATAAGAAAAAGTGAATTTCAGTCTGTGTTACCTCAGTAAAAAACTACTGAGAGAACATGTCATGTCTTTTAGTTCTGGCTGAAAGAGCATCAGGGGCATATGATGCTCTATTGAGCATCTAGAACTTTCTAACAGCCTGTCGAAAAAAAGGATTGACTGAGTCTGTCTGAGAGCTTGAAAGAAAAGGTCATGATGAGAAGACAAAATGGAGGAGGTTGTGTATCTGTAGCAGAAGCTCAGCCGCAACATCTACCTACAGCAGCAAGAAGAGCAAGCCTAGATACTTCACCTATAGTTTTTGGACTTTGTCTAGTCCTGTGCGCTGGGACATGCTACTGCAGGACCAGGAATTTGGGCTCCTGGTCATCCACTGGGAAGATCACTCGGGTGCTCCGCTGGCACCCCACACCTACTTACTGTGCAAAACTGGCTACAAGGACAGGGCTGATCCTGTCTAGCCCTTGCCATCCAAACTGGGAAACCAACTGTCAGGATATGGACCTGTTCCTCGAACTTGGAACTTAGACAGTAATAAACAAACAGCTGCACAGAACCACAGAGAGCAAAAATGTGTGTCATCCAGTGGCCCAGATCTCAAATAACTGAGACCTCTGAAATAACAGCAAGTTACCCAGTTTTGCTGTCTGGTGGTTGGACAAGGAAATAAATCAATAAGAGAAAACTATGATGGACCAGGTAATTATGGGGACCATGTTTACAGATCCTCACCCCGGCAAGCCAGAGCTGAACAATATATTTCCAGCCTCTATCAGTTAAGGCAGTGGTGAGAACCAAAGCCTACATGATGGGAATGACTGAAACATTGGGTCAGAAAGGGCATATCCCAATAGAGAGATCAGAGAGAAAGCATGTGCTGGCCCAGGACACTGCCACTCATTCTGCTGGGAAGGATGGCTAGGAGGATATGCAGATCATGATGACCAAAAAAGACCTCTCAGCTGCTCCCTCAGCTCCCCCAGCCTAATGGCAGATCTGTGGCAAAGGCTGCCATGGGGATGCCATGGGTCACTTAGGAAGGAAGGGACATGAGGGGGTTCTGGTCCCACCTTCTGCTCAGAGTTGACTCAGCAGAGATACAGGCTGGGCTGCTGGGTCTGCTTAGAAAGGACTGTCTTCTAGATAGAGGACAGGCTCTCACCAAGGAAGGCTGAGGATGGTTTGGACAAGAGGAAAGCACAGGCACCAGCTGGCAAGGGGGTGCCAGTGTCTGGACTGGTAAATTCAGGAGGAAAGGGAATTCCCTCCTAGCTTAGCAGATTGACATGTTCACCAGCACATCTTTTGTCTGTTTACTGAAGCATTACAATATCCTTTCCCAGGCTGGGTGGAAGGTAGAGAGTTTATATTTTCACCTGGTTATAGTTTTGGTTTGGTTTGGGTTTTTTTGTTCATTTGTTTTTTAGTTTGGGTTTTTGGTTTTTGGGGTTTTTTTTGGGTTTTTTTGGTTGGTTGGTTTTGGTTTGGTTTGGTTTGCTGGTTTGGTTTGGGTTTCTTTGTTGTTGATGGGGTTTTTTTTGCTTGTTGTTTGTGGGGTTTTTTTGTATGGGTGGTGTTGTTGTTTTGGTTTGGCTTTTTTTCTGAGGAATATTAAGAGAAATGAGGAAGAAACCTAAAAAGACTCTCCTCTGTTAGCTAAGAGGTGAGAATGCCTGAAAGGCTGGGCTAGGAGATCATGTCTGCTTACCAGAAATAATGAGAACAATGAAACACTAATCTGTCTGTACAGATGGATTTCCAGCATAACGGAACAATGAAATAGCATGGTCACCCAAGGGGAGCTTAAATCTCAGTATGGCTCTTTGCTGTGAAATTACTGGACTGCTGAAAATACACACACAGACACACATGCATACTGACACTGGAAGAAAGGCTGTGTTGGCATTCATAAGATTGTAAGGTCAAAGTTAATTTTGTCAGATTTACTAATTGTTTTCAAACTGTGCCTTTTGTTTAAGCTGATTTAAAAGTGAACTCTTACTTACTATGATTTGGTTTTAAATACCTCTTGGTAAGAGTAATTCTGAATTATAAATAGCTTCATCCTTCTTCCTTCTTATCAAACTTTGACATATGCAAGATAATAAGAGGGATTTTAGAAATATTGATGCAAACCAGCCACCCCCTGAATCATGTTAAGTCAATAGTCCCTAAGAGCTAATGTTCAGATCACGGAGGGAGTGTGTAGTAAGGGGTTAGGGAAGGGAGAGAGAATTCTATGGCTTTTGAGCCTGAACTGATTCATTATTCACTCCATTTAAAATTGTCAAAGACAATTTTTTTAAGTGTGTGTCCATTTCCCTTCTGTTTACAGAGGTATATGGCAGTATGACTACAAGTGAGCACAGTTAAAAGAAGATAGTCATGGCTTAGAGCATGCTGTAAGTGGATTGCTGTCATCACTAAAGCTAAACTAGGGGAACTAAGGGGAAGATGAGATTTCATACTAACATTTGTCCACACTTGTGTTCTTGTGGATATTTCTGTGCTCTGCTTTGTTCCTTGAGATAATAATGTTTTCATTCTCTAAATAAAGATTTGCTAGACTTGCTTTCCTGCAAGAAATCGTCCAGAGACTGGATCAAGGCCTCCCTGTCTGCTCGTGTCCTTGTCCTTAGAAGTACTACACCAAGAAATGGTATATACAGGTAATGGTAAATACTATATACAGGAAATGGGTGGCACAAGAGGCAGGAGCATTCTAGACTTCCACTTAGGGTTTTTCGTTGTGTTTTTTATGAAATAGCCTGGCCCCAAAGCTTCAATCTTTAGTTATGCAACCAAATTTTGTACACGTGAGCATGATCATTAATTTCAATGTGAGTAGAATTGTTTTGTTTGCTTGCAGCCAGGAAAAACATAGAATAGAATAGAATAGAATAGAATAGAATAGAATAGAATAGAATAGAATAGAATAGAATAGAATAGAATAGA
>WTSP01021705.1:0-16368 GCA_025331215.1 Actenoides lindsayi | reverse complement strand
GGCGGTCGGGGCCCACCAGGGGCCTGGGCACCTCCACTCGGCCTAACTGGTCTCCAACCTCACCCTCGGCTGCCCCCCCCAACTTATTTTTGTGGTTCATACTTCACCATTGCACTCTTTTGGAACTTACTGTTTCTGAAGAAATATTTATCTGTAAAATTAAAACTCTTGCTTTGGATTAGTGCCAATATTCTTCTACTTAATAAAAAGGACAGTAGTCTTTTGGGGGTTTACTTTTGGTTTTATTTATTTTAATTTTTTATTAATAATAAAATATGTGCAGCTTCCAGGAAAAGAAAAAAATACACAAGTACTAGATTGCTATGTCTTTTAAAATAGAAGTGAGTGCACTCATCTTCTACTCCTATATTAATATCATAACTATGTTCAGCTCTTTTTTGGCACTCTATACACTGCAGCTTGTTCTTCATATCATGTTTGTTTCTTCTGGGTTAAACATTTAACACAAACTTCCTTAGGTGAAGCTATAAGATGCCATGACTAGAATATATCGCAGACAGAGGCAAAATGGATTTTTTCTGTTGATGGCCAAAGGTCCTGTGTCAAGTAAAACAAAAATCAATCTTATTGAGAATTTTTTCTATCGTAATTTGCACTTTTTTTCTCTCTCTCTCATTTGTTTCATCAACTACTTTCCACAGCTTGTTTGATAATTTCAGTCTCTCAGTTCCCTCTGGGTGACTTTTTAATTTCCTCATGTCTTTCTTATGAGACAAAATTAGAATATAAATTGCTCTGGATTCTTCACTTATTGCTTGGAGACTTGTTAGCTTATTTTACTACACCTTATGTAAACATGAAATATCATGCAATGTAATTTTATAGTCTTTATTGTATCTCAAACTATGTGGAGAATAATTCTGCGTTTGTTTTTAAGTCTGGGCCCACTGTTCATTTGTGTTAATGGTTAGGCTCCCACTGGACTTCTTTAATGTTTGTATCAGGTCTGTGGTAGCTAATGTTATATATTAGCAACACTTTATAAAAAATATTCCATAGTTAAAAGCCAAACTTTACTTGTCCCCATTAGAGGGCAGATAAATTTTTTTATGAGATTATCACAGAATCATAGAATACCATGCTGGAAGGGACCTCAGGGATCTTCTGGTCCAACATTTATTGGCAAAAGCACGTTCTAGACAAGATGGTCCAGCACCCTGTCCAGCTGAATCTTAAAAGTGTCCTATGTTGCGGAATCACCACTTCCCTGGGGAGATTATTACAATGGCTGATTGTTCTCATTGTGAAAAATTTTCCTTTTCTGTCCAATTGGAATCTCCCCAGGAGTAACTTTTACCTAATACCCATTGTCTTTTCTATGTGACTCCTTGTAAAAAGGAAATCTCCATCTTCTTTGTAGTGACCCTTTAAATACTGGAACATAGTGATAAGGTCTCCCCTAAGCCTTCTTTTCTCAATGCTGAACAAACACAGATCTCTCAACCTTTCCTCATATGGCAGCTTCCCAGTCCTTTGATCTTATTTGTGGCCTTTCTTTGGACTAGCTCCAGCCTGTCCACAGGCATATATAGAGTGGGGATCAAAACTGAACACAGTATTCCGTGTTTGGCCTGACAAGCACTGAGTGGGATAATGACTTCTTTATCTCTGCTGGTGATGTACGTGTTGAGGCAACCCAGCATCATGTTGGCTTTCTTGATTCTATCAGCAGACTGTTCACTCATATTTAGCTTGTCCACCAGGATCCCCAAGTCCTTTTTCACAGACCTGTTCCCCAGCCAGGTAGATCCCTGTCCTGTACTGATGGATTATGTTTTCCCAGGTGCAAGACCTTACACTTGTTCTCGTTGAACCTCATAAGAATCTTGCTAGCCCACTCTTCCAGCGTATCTAGGTCTTCCTGCAGGGTGGCTCTCCCTTCCAAAGTGTCTACATCCCCGCTCTGGTATCTTCATCAAACTTCATCAGGGTACACTTGATCCCATCATCCAGATCACTTAGGAAGATATTGAATAGCTTTGGGCCCAATATTGATGCCCAGGGGACCACAACTGTGACAGGTTGCCAGTTTCAAAAGGAGCTACTTACCACCACCCTCTGTGTGTGGTCTGCCAAACAATTCTCCACCTACTACAAAGACCAAATGAACTAATAAAATGTTAATTGAAACTACATCAGCAAGTAGTTTCTAAAGAAGTATGTTAATATATTTAAACATGCATAAGCATGAGGGAAAAATATGTATACAACTGTTATCTTTTTTTTCAATATCCTGGTATTTCTGAGATTTTCTGTGGCATCTTCCTTTAGCACTTAGGTATTTTTAAAATTATTCATCCCTAATGTTCACAGTATATTGAGTTCAGATAGCTATAGCCTTTGAAAACTAATCCAGAGCCCTGAATGAAACATGTGTGTATGAGTCGCCATTCCAAATGATAGCTTTTGGTCTTAGATCACTGCTTGCCACTGAGGTACCCAGCATAACTATCCTGTTTTGTAAACTTTCAGAGTTTCAAAAGAATATCACCACATGTTCTTAACAATAATTAAAAGAAACAAATACCTCTCTGATTTAACAAATCATATATTACTGAGTTTGTTTAAATAAGGTATTGTCCAACAAGCCATCATCAACACATCTTGATAATATCCTACTTGCTTTGAATATATCTTTATGCAAGATTCTGTTTCCTTTTCTTCTTCTGTTATTTTCGTCTCCTGCAGTGTCATATTATCATTTTTTTGCATCTGAAAATAAAAAATACAAAGAGATTTGAATACAATAATTTTTATGATGATATTTCAGAAACAAGATTCTTAGATGCTATCAAGGGCTATATCTTGATTAATCAAGTCATCTGTTGATGACTTTATGGCCCCCAATTTGTCATTGTTGTTTTCATCTGAAGATGGTTTTTATGAAGGAAAATGCAATGTTTGACATTACTTTATGTTTGTAATGAAATTCTTGTAGCTGAACTTGTCCTTGGAGTTCAGAAAATATCTGCTGGTGTTCTATGTGATACCTGGAATCTCTTGTTTCTCAATATGATTTAGCCAACACTTTCACCTAATTATACCAGAGCTGTCTCAGTCTTGACTGTTTGTTTGGGTGATATTAATATCTGAAAGGTGAAGAATTTTTATGAAGATAAATCCCACTAAGGCTGACATTCGATTAACTAGTTCTAGAAACGTGTTGGATATTGCTTCTTCTCTGACAAAGCTAATTAACTTTGATAAATAAATAAATAATACTAATATCCTTGAATGTAAACACTTTAGGTGTTATTATACATTACTTTGAATTTACAATTTGATCAACATCTATACTTGTTAATAACTTTGTGTATGTGTGTTTTCCACTTAGTATCTTCATGCTGAGTTCCATGATCAACAGGAGCCTATGAGATGTTTTAAAACATGCGGCAGTGCAGAGAGCAATAGCAGTACCAGCAGCAGCGAGAGCTGGTTTTTTTAATTACTAAGTTAGACTGGGATGGGACTGGTCTTCCTGGAGATGGTGAAGTCGGGGCAGAGTGGGGAGACCCGAGACTGAGGGGGAATCTTGTGAAGGAGCTGAAGGCTGAAATGGCAGGAAGCGTGCCCGTGAGCCACAGCATAATACAGAAGCAGCCATAGCGGCAGCTGCCTCAGACCCCATTAGCAGCACAGACAGCAGCAGCAGCCTGCACAGAGGGTGGCGCAAGCCGAGCCTGTGTGGGTGGGTGAGAGGGCGGGCGGGAATCCGCAGGCAGTGGTTGGTTCCCTTTGGCCAGAGAGATGGTCATGGTCACAACACGGCCAAAAGCCACAGCCAGAAAGAATGTGCGAACTCAGACCGAGGTCCTGCTTAAACACACGGCTGTGCAGGTCTCCGGATGCAGTGAATGCCTGAACCTGGCTTGTACTGGAGGAAGCCGGTGACACCGTTTACATGCAGTGTGAGCAAATAAACGATCTGCTCAGGCAGGTTTTTGAACTGAGAGAGGAGGGAGAGAGATTGCAAACCATCAGAGAGTGCGAAAGTGAAATAAATTGATGGAGCTGCATCCTGAGCCAAGGGCAGCAGGGAGAGGCTCTTCAAGAAGTGATGGATCCCCTCCTCTCCTGTCACCAGGCAGAGGAGGGAACCTAAGGGACAGGGGGGAATGGAGACAGGTCCCTCCTCGGAGAGGCAAGCAGAAACCCTCACGTCCCCCTCCACCCTCCTAGTTATCCTTGAAAAATAGGTATGGGGCTTTAGAACTTGAAGGCCAGGCAAATGACGATGGAGATGAAGATTCATCCAGTGAGTCGCCCAGGGTTTGTCACTCACCCCCACGCCTTAGAACTTCTTCAATTAAGAAGAAAAGGAGGGTAACTGTAGAGGGTGACTCTCTTCTGAGGGAAACAGAGAAGCCCATTTGCTGTCAACCAGACCCATCCCACAGGAAAGTCTGCTGCCTCCCTGGGGCTAGGGTTATAGATGTAAAAAGGAAACTCTCTAGTCTGGTGCAGCCCTTTGGTTATTACCCTTTGCTAGTCATCCAAGTTGGCAATGATGAGATTGCAGAGAGAAGTCCAAAGGCTGTTAAAAAGGACTTCAAGGCATTGGAGCAACTGGTTGAAGGCTCAGATGAGCAGGTGATGTTTTCATCAATTCCTCAATTGTCAGGGAAAGGTACTGAAAGAGGGTAGAAAACACACCTGATCAACACATGGCTCAGGGGCTGGTGCCACCATCAAAATTTTGGGTTCTTTGATCATGAGGAAATTTATACAGCACTGGGTCTGTTGGTAACAGATGGAGTACATATGTCTCAAAGAGGGAGAAGGATCCTCACACAGGAGCTGGCGGGGCTTATTGAGAGGGCTTTAAACTAGGCTCAAAAGGACACAGTGATAAAACCAGGCTCACTAGAGATGACCCTAAGGATGGTCTTCTGTCTGCCGTTCCACTCAAGATGGGAAATGGTGACCAATGCGACAACAAAAACATAGGGCTCACTAATAGGTTGCTAACCATGGAAGAGACTGGGAATGGTCAGCTTCCAAAAGTGAAAACTGATTGCTTGACTCCCTCTCTGAAATGCTTATATACCAATGCATGAAGCATGGGGAATAATCAGGAAGACCTGGACATCTAAGTTAGGTTGCATGGATATGATATAATCGCAATCACTGAAACATAGTGGGACAGCTCCCATAACTGGAATGTGGTCATGGATGTCCGTGTCCTTTTCAGGAAAGACAGGCCATGAAGGTGAGGTGGTAGAGTTGCTCTTTACGTGAGAAAGCAACGAGAATATACTGAATTCTGTCCAGGGGCAGATGAGGAGAGAATTGAGAGTTTGTGGGCACGAATTAAGGGGCAGGATAGCATGGGTGATACTGTTGTGGGTGTCTATTACAGGCCACCGGATCAGAATGGAGAGGTTGATGAGGTCTTCTACAGGCAGCTGATAGCAGTCTCACAATTACAGGCCTTGGCTGTCATGGGGGATTTTAACTTCCCTGATATCTGCTGGAAGGCCTACTCAGTCATCCATCCATCCATCCACAGTCCAGGAGATTCTTCCAGTGCACTGATGATAACTTCCTGATGCAAATGGTGGATGAGCCAACTAGGAGAGGAGTGCTGCTGGATCTTATTCTCACTAACAATCAGGGTCTGGTTGAAGTGGTGAAGGTTGAGAGCAGCCTTGGTTGCAGTGACTGTGAGATGGTAGAGTTCAGAATCTCATGTGGCAGGAACAGAATACCAAGCAGAATCACAGTCCTGGACTTCAGTAGGGTCAACTTTGACCTTTTTAAGAAATTGCTAGGGGAAATCCCATGGAACAGGGTACTAGAAGGTAAAGGGGCCCAAGATAGTTGGTTAGCATTCAGGGAACACTTCTTCCAAGCTCAAGGTCAGCGCATCCCAACAGGTAGGAAGTCATGAAACGGTTCCAGGAGATCTGCATGGTTAAACAGGGAACTGCTGGGCAAACTCAAGTGGAAGAAGAGAGTCTTTAGATCATGGAAGGAGGGGCTAGCCGCTTGGGAGGAATGCAAGACTGTTGACAGAGTATGTAGGGAGGCAACTAGAAAAGCTAAGGCCCCCTTGGAATTAAACCTTGCAAGAGAGATCAAGGACAACAGAAAGGGCTTCTTCAAATACTTTACAGACAAAATTAACACTAGAGGCAATGTAGGCCCACTGATGAATGAGGTTGGTGCCCTGGTGACAGAGGATAAAAAGAAGGCAGAGTTACTGAATGTCTTCTTTACCTCTTGTCTATACTACTGGAGGCTGTACAGAGGAGCCCCAGATGCCTGAGGCCCCAGACGAAGTCAGGATAGAGGAGGAGTTTGCCTTGGTTGATGAGGACTGGGTTAGGGACCAATTAAGCAATCTGGACATCCATAAATCCATGGATCCTGATGGGATGCACCTGCAGGTGCTGAGGGAGCTGGCAGAAGTCATTGCTAGGCCACTCTCCATCATCTTTGGTAAGTCGTGGGGAACAGGAGAGGTGCCTGAGGACTGGAGAAAAGCAAATGTCACTCCAGTCTTACTCCCGGGTAACTATCGACTGGTCAGCCTCACCTCCATCCCCAGAAAGGTGATGGAACAACTTTTCCTTGGTGCTGTCTCTAGGCATATCAAGGATAAGAGGTTCATTAGGGGCAGTCAACATGGCTTCACCAAGGGGGAGTCATGTTTGACCAACCTGATAGCCTTTTATGAGGACATAACCAGGTGGGTAGCTGATGGTAAGGCAGTGGATGTAGTCTACCTTGATTTCAGTAAAGCATTTGACACTGTCTCCCACAGCATCCACACAGCTAAACTGAGGAAGTGTGGTCTGGATGATCTGGTAGTGGGGTGGATTGGGAACTGGTTGAAGGAAAGAAGCCAAAGTTGTGGTCAATGGGCTAGAGTCTAGTTGGAGGCCTGTATCTAGTGGAGTCCCTCAAGGGTTGGTACTGGGACCAGTACTATTCAATATATTCATCAACAACTTGGATGAGGGAATAGAGTGCACTATCAGCAAGTTTACTGACAACACAAAACTGGAAGGAGTGGCTGACACACCAGCAGGCTGTGCTGCCATTCAGCAGGACCTAGACAGGCTGGAGAGTTGGGCAGGGGGAAATTTAATGAAAGATAACAAGGGCAAGTGTAGAGTCTGGCATCTGGGCAAGAAGAACCCCATGTACCGGTATAAGTTGTGGTCTGACCTGTTGGAGAGCAGTGTAGGAGAAAGGGACCTGGGTGTCCTGGTGGACTGCAGGATGACCATGGGACAGCAATGTGCCCTTGTGGACAATAAAGCCAATGACATTCTGGGGTGTATTAGAAGGGGTGCGGTTAATAGGTCAAGAGAGGTTGCTCCGTATACTCTGCCTTGGTGAGGCCATATCTGGAATATTGTGTCCAGTTCTGGACCCCTCAGTTCACGAAAGACAGGGAACTGCTGGAGAGAGTCCAGTGCAGAGCCACAAAGATGATTAAGAGAGTGGAACATCTCCCTTTTGAGGAAAGGCTGAGGAAGCCGGGTCTCTTTAGCTTGGAGGAGAGGAGACTCAAGGGTGACCGCATTAATGTTTATAAATATGTAAAAGGTGAGTGTCAGGAGGATGGAGCCAGGCTTTTCTCAGTCTCAACCAATGACAGGACAAGGGGCAATGTGTGCAAGCTGGAACATGGGAGGTTCCACACAAATATGAGAAAAAACTTCTTCACGGTAAGTCTAACAGAACACTGAAACGGGCTGCCCAGAGAGATTGTGGGGTCTCCTTCTCTGAAGGCATTCAAAACCCGCCTGAACACATTCTTGTGTGACCTGCTCTAGGTGGTCCTGCTCTGTCAGAACAATTGGACTAGATGATCTTTCAAGGTCCCTTTCAATCCCTAACCTGTGATTCTGTGAAAATGTTTTTATTATCCTAATGTTAATTATAATATTACGATATTTTTCCTGCCTGTGCTGAAGTTATTCTTGATATCTAATCTTGCTTTCAGACTTTAATTGACTAGATATCTTTATTTTCTCATTTCACTTAGTTCTGCCTCTTGATTACCTTTAAAATTGTACACCGGAAATACTTTTTGGGGTGTGACCTATAAGGCTGTTAAAAGATGCTGCTTCAAGTTATTTTTCTGAATTACTTTTATGTTAGTAATTATTTCCTATTTGAAAAAATTACCAACTTCATTATTTGTTTTCAAGTTCATATAAATTTGAAACCACAGTATTGGGTTTATGACATGTTTGTGAAATTAAGTTGTTATTCATATCCAGAGAACTTCATCCGTTTCAGTCCTTTGACCAAACTGACAAAATGTACATTTGATACTGATTTTAATCCTATATGTATTACAAACCGAGTCTGGTCATGTAGTAAAAATCACAGAGTACAGTATTTACATAGCATGCATTGATATATATGGTAAATATAAAGTGATGTGCCCAAGTTAGACATTGGACAACTATACTAAATATCCAAGAGGGCATTACCTACATAATAAATAAAATGATGAACGCAACAGTCAGAATCAGTCTTTTTCAAAATGTAGTCCCACAAATGAAGAAATTAATCTTCAGAAAAGCTGTATGGTTGGAACTCCACTGTTGGATGTTCACCAAGCTGAAGATCATAGGTCCAATGGATTGACCCACAGATACCATATTTCAGCATCAGTCAAACTCACTTTGTTACTTTGGTATATAAAACCAATTACATTTAAATAACATCTGCAGACATGCTAAAGTGTGCGATGGTGGAAACTGAGAGCAATACATGGCCCTTTATTTCTGTTTCATTCTATAATAAAATGACAGAATAAATCTATTTTGGTTAAAAACAATGTATGATGGAAGAAGTTTCTGTTTAACTCCAGTAAATACTCTGTTTATTTTCCATTATGGCCAAGGCTATCCTTTAAGATGGCTCTTGGAAAACTCTTTTTTGGGAATTTTAACCATCCCCTTAAAAATATCTGCTTCAAGAGTTTTAAATTTCTACAACTACTTTGGCCATTATCGTACACTTTACTCTTTTTCAGCAACGCACTAAAAATTTTTAGTTATGTAGTACTCAGTTAAATCAAATGTTATTATTCATACATCAATCTGTCCCTGTCTTTTTGACTGATTTCCCTGTGCTGATTACTATTTATACTTATCTCAGTGCAATAGCAGCTGTTAATTTCAGTGACACATCCACATTTTTTTCTTACTCGTTATATCATTGATGAGAAACTCCTGTTTTGCTTTCAGTCCCTTTGTTGGCTCTGGAAGATTATATATATTTTCTTTAAAAAAACCCACAGAGACACCACAAAATAACTGTGCTGAAGAAATTGTGTGTGTTGTCAGAATAGGTAATACATTCTCCAAATTGTTATTGACAATTTATGTAAAATGAATTATTTAGTTATTATTATTTTCCAAAATTTATGTTGATATTCCCTCTAGTAGACTCACTGCTCAATACCTCACATTGTGTAACTATACATAAGTGAGATATTAGCATAATCTAAGCTCAGTCTTTACAAATCACTTAAGAAAAATTAAAACCATTCTCTTCTGATAAAATCCAGCAGATCTTATAAATTTTGAATGTGTTACTGTAGTCCAGAACCATTACTTCCAATAAACAAAGCTCAGTCAAAAAATTGATAATCATACATAACTATACTGTGGTTTATGATACGTTAAAATCAGCCTTAAGAACAAATTTGCAACTCTATTTGCTGTTGTATTAGAGCACAGAAAAATCCGGAATGAAAAATGTTATCATTTATTGAAAAAGTTAATGTAAACTGTGTCTTCATAGTAAATATAAGATGTACCTTGAAAAGCTAATTTTCAAAATATGAAAAATGCTGAAATTCCACCTAAAATTTGTGATACTCGTATAAAATCAATATCTTAGAGACAAAAAGAGTACAAATATAATTGATGATTACTTGCTATGCATAACATGATAATAGATTTCAGACATAAAGAATAAATTCATGCAATATGAGTGAGTGTGTGGGTGAGTGAGATAAAGAGAACAAAATATGGATTTTATTATATAATCCACATTTGACAAATTAAATAATATCCATTTTAATATCTCATGAGATATATATTAGTATTACTCTGTATTTACAAAGATGTTTATACAATAAGGTTTTGAAAGCTTGCTATTAGTTTTCTCACTTTTGTTAGTCTTTCCCATTTCTAATATAAAAAACAATACATATTTTCAGAAAAATACATTTAATCAACATAAAGTTTATTTCAGATCATGTAACTGACATAGAAACTTAAATTCAAATGTAAATAACAAACTAGGCATTAAATAGTTCTTAATAGAAAACAGAAGCTTACTGAATGTCTCTGAAATTTTTACTTATCTTCCTTAGGTTCCAACTGTGTTTCTCACTGATACGTTTATAATCAGGTTCAGTTTGACCATATAAATATACATTGTGTTCTACAATCAAATTAATACACTTCCACTCCTCCATTTTGTGCACTTGAATATGTAAATTAATGACAAGGTGCAATTGTATGGAACATTTCCCTGTACCTTTGGCTCGATGAATAAGAAACTTGAAGAGCAGTTTCATTTGAACATGTAAAGAAATTAAACATTTTTTTAAAAGACATATTTGTCTCCATTAAATGTGTGCAAATGTTTATGGGAGAAGTCAGATTACTCTATAGTTCCTTTTTATTAAAGTTACAGAGCAAAGAGTTAAGTAGTTTTATCCTTGACTTTTCCCAACAAAATATACAATTAGAAAAAAAAAGAACTCCTGTCTGTGGTTTTGCATGTATTTAAGTATGATGAATACAATCAAATATAATTTTTAAAATTTAATTACATCCTAAGACATGCACAAAGAGTACTGGAAGCATGCAAAATGAAGTATGGGAAACAGAATTATGTTCTGCATATTCAAACCAGATATTTTTCTTATCCATCTCCACTATGGTAGACAGATAGATGTTCAGTATTTAATGGCACGGTTGCATTTCTTAGCACAGATTAACTTTTAGTCACTGTTGTTCAAACTCAGAAAAAAAACTTACAAGTTCTAAGCAATGTGACCACAGTCACCCACTGGAAGTGTAGAAGATAGCTATTCTGATTCCTATATATTTATTTTAACTTTTGGAAAAAATAGTAACAAGTTTGAGAGCCACAAAACCAATATAACATTGATGAAATTAATAACAGTAATTATAAGTAATGCATTCAGGTGTTAGATGAGAAACTTCTGTATGTGCATGTGGCATTCTTATAATTCATCTTCAAGTAGGTCAATGAATGAGTGAATGCCTACATAATGAAAAGCAAACAAACCTCTGCAGAATTCCAAAAACAATACACTAACGATATACTTCAACACTAAAATCCACCTAAAGTTATGAAAAGAAACTTTGAAAGTTAGAAGTTTTGGCATGATTAATGAAGCTATGAACCATGATTTTGTGAAGGACAAATTATGGACATGACAGAACAGATGTAAATCAGAATTGATTCAATGAGGGACAATGAGAGATGACAAGAGCATGTGTTGGCAAAGGCCACAATTTAGACAAAGTAATATTTTGTTAAAAGTCCAAAGCCAAAAGTAATGTCTTACTTAGATAAAAAACAGCCAAAACCCAACTGAAATATCTTACAACAATCACTGTCAAGTGAAAGCAAAAGAGACTAAATCTAAATCTCTTAATAAAATCTTCTTTCTATTGGTAATAATCATAGGAATAAATTCCCTCTGTTCAGAGATTTCCTGTCAGACATTTGAATCAATTCTGACTTAGACTTGTTTTCCCCTAGAACAGGCTAAAGAGTTTCTTAATATTTACAGATTCTGCAACATCTGAATGAAGACAAGCACGTAAGCATGAAAACTTACTGTGTAGATTACCTCAACCAGAGTTTGCAAATTGAAAAAATCCAGACACTTGGGAAGTGGGGCCAAAATACTTCCTGATATATAAATATATATATATAAATTTATACATATAAAGTCAAGTTTTCTGTAAAATGCAGTCCCATCTCAGTTTTCAGTTAGTTTTGCTTACAGGAATCTGTCTAAGGATAAATATTTTTTAACTTATGTCCACATTCTGTGTAAAAATTCTGAAAAGATGGGCCACAGATGATATGCTGAATCACTCAGAAAAAGTCCCTGTTAATGAAAGTGATACTCCTTTGTTATGAAATTTCCTACAGCAAACAAAACCAAAGTAGGAATTCCCTGCAGAGACAATAAAAGCTGTTGTCCTAACAATTTAGACATTTCTACAGTGCATTGAGCTCCCAACCATTCTCCTGCTTTCACAGCTCCCTGTAGTTGAGTATTTATATACTCTTTTATTTTTCCTTTATACAGGTTTTTCCTGTATAAACCATCCCATGATGGTGTCCTACTACGACCAAGGAAGATGCTGCCTATTTTGCTAGTGCATTATGACAGGCTGCACTCACACAACATTTTCTAATGACATCTTTCAAAAATAAGCAAGTCTACTAACAGTTATTATTGCAAAAGATAAAACTTGATTTTCTTCATTAATTTCATAAGGCTGTGAACATTAACATAATTTAAAATAATGGCTGCAATCCTTCTGTGTGAATCTTCTCCTCCTTGGCTTCCTCTAGAAGCTTCAGAGGAATCTCTACATTCCTGAACACCTTCAACCCCGACTTCTTTTCCCACCTTGGTGTCTGCAGGGCTGTTTCTGCACTTTCTTCATTCTTCTCTGCCATGCAGCATTTTACCCTTTCTTAAATACCTCTTCCCCAAGGCACCACCATCTTGGCTGCTGGGCCCAGATATGCCCTTCAGTAAGTCCACTAGACCTGGCTGGAACCAGCTGCGTCTGTCCAGCACATGGCAGCCCTGGTATCTCCTCACAGAGGTCACCTCTGCAGCCACCCCTCTGACAACACCTTCACACAAATCCAATGCATTTGATAAACACAGTCCATGCTCTTCTGGCAAGCTTCTAGACTAGAAAACAGGAAAACTAACAACCAACCTCACTCCAGCTTCCTTTATTATGTTATTTGTTCTTCATTTCAGGCAAAATATTTAGGAATGAATGGTCATTTAAAAGCTCTCCCTGCAGGTCAGAGCTGAGGCTTGGTGGAGTTATGCTGTGGGAAGCCCTTGCACCACAACTACTCCAGATGTATTCATTATGCGCCCAAATATTGATTTTTCAGAGGTGTTGGTCTTTTTCAATCCTCATAGATCACCTTTTATTGCTGTTGGGATAGGAACACCTCAAAATCCCAAAGTAACGTTGTTTAAACAGAATAGTCTGTTAGAGTCCAGGTGTTATTTCACATCCTGAATTGTGAAGGTGTTGTCTGAAAAAGCAGGTTTGTCACACAGTGTGCAATAAATCCAATTCTAACGCACTCAGGAGAGACATTGCTTATATATTTCATAGTTGAGCAAGCCTGGGTACTCAGTGGTTTCCAACAAATCAAGCACACCAAACAAATCTCTCTATGCTATATTTATTACAAAGTTAGTAATTTCCAAGCCCACTCTCTTTATGATGATTGGTTAGTAATTTACATACAATTATAATACTGTTGACTTCATATTTCCAATACTATGCATATTCAGGGGAAGGGTCTTCATCTGGGCAAGGGTCTTTTTGACCTATGGGTGTGACTTTTAGTTCTGTAATGAAGCTTTTTCACTTAAGGAGAGCACTAATTACGTAGCTGACAGTGCAAAATTTCATAAAACCAATGTAATCTCTAAATCCCTTTGGTTTATATGATTTCCAGAGTCTTTCTTCTTCAAGAACAGTCAATGGTTGATTAAAAGTTCCCAGACTAACCACATCAACAACTTCAGGGAGAGTATTGTCGTTATATGCACTAACAGTTATCAAAAGGCGTAAGTAAATTCTTAAGCAATGTCTGGACAGATAGCCAAGGGATGTTTGAAGCATACAGCAGTCATATAACTTTCATACCACTTTTTTTTTTCCTTTTTTTTTTTTTTTTGTTTTGTTTTGGTTTTTTGTTTGTTTGTTTTTAATGAATAGCTCTTTTTAATCAACACATTTAGAGAGGTATGTTTTACTATCATTTTGGAAGAAATGCAACCTATTTACAGTAGCCAGCATTACTACAAAGTAATGCATTGTCATTGTGATGTTGCCCTAATATTATACCACCAGAACTATTTTTCTAGTGATGAAATAGCATCTTACATGAGTAAAATTCCATTACTGTGATGGTATCTTTAATGTAGGATCTACCGGCATAAACAGGTTTTAAGGGTTCAAGTTTAAACAGAAATAATTTATAGAACAATACTAATAATTTTTACAGATATATTTCATTTAAATAAGTTTATATTGATCCATTTAAGTAAAACATTTGGAAGACAACAGATTTGTATGCAAGGGGATATTGCCATCATTATAACAGAAAGGAATAATGATTCAGATTTTAACAGCTGCATGGAAATGTATTCTTGTATTAAAGCACATGAAAGAAATTATTTCAATTGAGCAACTACAGAAAAAAAAAATTGAAATTGAAGGAAAGTACCAAACAGCTCAATAGCTTGTCATTAATGAAGGTTTTAGAAAGTTATGTATCCTGAGATAAAATATCTGAGCTTTATTTGCATATATACATATGCATATACACAGGTTTTGATAAAACTAAGTTCTGTGTATGTGTGTGCACTTGTAGGTGTGACAACAGCATTCATATTTTAAAATTTATAAAGTCTTCCATTTAATTTTTATGTCTCTCAGTGTTTTAGCTTTTAGGTTGCTGTTATTTGGATTGATTCTCAGGCCAGGAAAGAACATTTTGCAAGGATTCATCAGTGTAATCTACTTGGTTTTCAAGAAGAAAATACATCTTCCTCCCATATAAAAAAGTTCATAGCTTTTCTGAACAGCTCTAGAGACTGAGCAGAAAGTGATTGAGATAGGAAATGTGACAGGAAAATATCCCTTAGGTAACCACAGGTCTATTGCAGAACAGATGAAAACCAGTTATGTCTTTCTAGAAATTATAGCTGCTTTAAGAGTACATATAGACTGTGTTTTATAACCTGTGCTTTATCACCCAACAGTCTGTTTAATGTCTTCTAAATATATAAGTAATGTTAGGAGGGACAGAAAACTTTCTAATTAGAAGAGGTAATTTTTTTATGCTGATTACATTTACAGACCCTGGTTGATGCAGGACCTTGCAAAGTATGTAGCAGATTATGCTGATAACACTCATTTTTATATATAACAATGGTTACCCTTTGCCTGAGAATGGGGGATATTTAACAAAGAAAGTTCCATTAAAAGAAGCCATCTGTATGTTAATATAGACACATATACACTCATTTGAGTATGAACTAATCAGAAAATTCTAATGTCCCAACTTTTTAACATTTCTAACACAAGAACTGGTTTTTCCCCTTTTCATGGTAAAAGTCTATCTATGTTCCACCATTAGAATATGATAGAAAACAGCCCAGCAATTCACATAGCCAAGTTAAATCGTGATAAACTATTCATACTAATAGAACCAAAGTCATGGAAGAAAAGAATGACCCCAAAAAAGTTATCTAGTCTCTCATTCCATCTGTCCAAAGAGGAAACTGTCTAACCTGGCCTTAAAGACCTTTAGATTCCAGTCTTCCCAGGTAATTCAGTGCTTCTGAATACTCAGCTTTACAGAACGTTAATAATTCTATCTGAATCTTTCATACAGTGATTTAGCTCTATTTATTGTATGAAGACTATTATTATGCCATCTCTAGACAAAAGAGTTTTAAGTTCAAGTTACTTAAAAAAATATTTCTCAGGTTTTTCTCTTAGGTCATGTCTTTAGACCCCTAATCATTCTCGCATTTATCTGCAGTACCCTCTCCAACTTGTACACATCTTTCTTAACTGCAATAACCCAAACTGACCACAATACCTCAGCTAAAACCTTAATAATGTTGAAAATGCTTGAAGGATTATTCACATTTCATGTAAGTTTTACTGATATTTAAACACATCAGAATGATATTTGCCTTTTACACAGGACATGACATTAGCAGCTCATGTTCAGCTTGTGCTGTGTTCCCTCCAGATCCATATCAGAACAGAATCACAGAATGTCAGGGGCTGGAAGGGACCTCGAAAGATCATCTAGTCCAACTCCCCCCTGCCAGAACAGGATCACCTGTACCAGATCACACAGGAATGCATCCAGGCGGGTTTTGAATATCTCCAGAGAGGGAAACTCCACAACACCCCTGGGAAGCCTGTTCCACTGTTCTGTCACCCTCACTCTAAAAAAATTCCTCCTCATGTTTGCATGAAACTTCCTATGCCTCAGCTTCCACCCATTGCCCCTTGTCCTATCATCAGG